>JAQFVV010006492.1:490500-619229 GCA_028023455.1 Epiperipatus broadwayi
TAATAAAAGACAAAGCAAAATTTATATTTTAGTGGCTTTAAATGCTACTAAAATGTTTATAGATATTCATCACAAATGCTGACCTTTTTACACTTCTTTTTTTAATTGATCAATTAAGTAATATATTATATAAATATTTTATACATAATAAAATATAGAATTTATATATAATTTAAGAGGTTATAAAATAAAATTTGAAATTGTTAATATCAGTATAATAGATAAAAGGTTTTTTTTTTTTAACTTATATAACAAAAAGTTTGATAGCCATGATTCTCTCTATGTTTTGTAGTGAAGATTTTTACATGGGATAATAGTTTTCCCATGATGGCACTCATAATTTGATTGATTTGTAATCATGTTTCTCTCTTTATAAGTTACTATAGTGTCCATGATTAATTTCCTACCTTTGAAATTGAAGATTTTGACTTTTTTTTCATTTTGAGTAGAGATGCCTTCAAAATAGCATGATCAGAGGGTCCAAGTTAGACTTTAGTAGCTGGTGGTGTTTCCTTTCTGTTATTTAGTTCAATGTAGCTTGAGTAAAGCAAAAATACAGACTGATTATTTTTAAGAAAAATTGACTATATGTACGTTTAACCTGTTATAATAACACATTTGATAATTTCTTATTTTCAACACCTTTATGAACTCATGTAACTTTAAAAACAATAATTATTTAATTGATTGAATTTTCAAAACATCTCGTTTTTCAATTCTCTTATCAAAAAATATTAGTTTAAATTTAAAAGCAGACAATTTTTTAAACATACATTTTTATTAGTTTTTCTCAAATTAAACCATTTTAAACAAACCTATTATATTTTTCTTATTAATTTAAAATATGACTTTTAATAATTTATTCTACATTGAAAATTACCTATTACTAATACTTTTAGTAGTTTATTTTAAGATATGATTTTTATTATATATAACTTTTTTGTAACTTTTGTGTATTCGCTATCCTCACAACACTGAAATCCAGTGTATTAACGTGGTATATCACATGACTACTAGTGAAATGAATAAGATATTACTTAGTTCAAATATATACATATATATTAAGCAATCTAGAATGACTACATATATACATGCTAGCCTGATACTTTCTGGGATTTAAAATCTGAGTTAAATGGAATTTTTTCTTTATTTGTTTTTGGAGGACTTTCAGAAAGAGTTTTATCTAACAAAGAAATCAACTTTAAAAACTATTTTATTCTTATATTAAACAATAAGATGAAAAAATTTTTATTACAATTCATCTCGTGGCAAAAATTCCTTTTTCAGCAGTAACTTGTCATTATTTTTGATCATCTCTTTACAAAAAGTATTACAGGATGACTTTATAAAGCAATAATCTGATATTTGAATATCTACTTTAAAATTACTAGCATTTCTTGAATGATTGTTGAAAAAAAAAAACAAATAATATCAATAAATAAAATTAATGATAAAAAAATAGAAAAAAATGCTGTAATTTTGCTTCCCTCATTTAAATTTTATGAAATAATTTTATCAAAATTCCACAATAAATTGGGTTAAGAAATTGGCAAGCACGAAACCATGGTCAGGGATTTGGGGAGGGGTTCCTGACAGAGATATTTTAAGTGCTGGCTCTGGCTAAGCATTTATCATAAAGCTTGTAGAGGAATTGGCAATCCTCACTGTTTATAACTTACAAGTTTAAGAGATAGGGTCATGTGATCTATGACTCTTATTTTGACTATTTATAGTCTGTGCCAAAAGTCTTATGCAATTTTATATTGCTATGACTACTAATATATGGAATGGCTGAAGATCTATCAGCCACATATAGCTATTTGAGTTGGATAGCTGGGTTTGAAGACATGTAGATGTCTGAAAATTTCAGATTTTCCACTCAATAGATAACTTTTAGCTAAGTGCTTAGCTTTGGGTTGGTATTTTTAGATCTAGTGTCTGAACCTACCCTGACACCTCTCTGAGGAGTGCCAAAGCACGAAACCATGGTCAGGGGTTTGGGGAGGGGTTTCTGACAGAGATATTTTAAGTGCTGGCTCTGGCTAAGCATTTATCATAAAGCTTGTAGAGGAATTGGCAATCCTCACTGTTTATAACTTACAAGCTTAAGAGATAGGGTCATGTGATCTATGAATTGATCTATGACTCTTATTTTGACTATTGGCAAGCATATGTTTTAAAAAATAAATTTATTAAACTAACTACTGGTAAAACTGTTACAGGATTTGTTTACATATATATAATAAATTATAAAAATATAAAAATTATGCAAATTGAACATTTCCACAACAAACATAAAATAAAAGAGGCTATGTTGATTTCAAGAAATCGTTAAATGTTAATGAATCGGCAATCATCAAATGTTAAAATAACAGAATTGTGGGAAATCTGAATTGAATTATGGGTATTGATAAAGGTTGTCTCGTTTTGATTATTCAATGTTATATAGTTTATAAAGTCTACAAGATGTATAGTTGAAAGTACTTCTAAAAATAATATAATTTATGTGAATTTTACTGTATTTTGATATATATATTGATTTGAATATTATATATATATAAAGATGGAAATATTACAAATATAAAATGATTAGTTTATATTTATTTTACTTCAAAAAGCTTCAGAAAAATATTTAAAGATTAAAAAACAAATGAAATTTTATGTTAGCCAGAAATGAATTAAAATTTACACTTGACTAAGATAGACTACATCTTAAAAGTTTTTAATAAAATTTTTAAAGATGCAATAATTATAAAATATAGGTTTCATTTGTTGTTAAAAAAGATTTACTACTATTTAATCATCTTCATATTAGAAACTTTTAGGCTTCAACTGAATTAAAATATAATAAGCAGATTATTTTAGAAAAAAAAATAAAACTATTAATTTAAAAATAAAACATTTGTTATTTAAGATGGTTCTAAAACATATAAAGAAAATGAAGAATAATTATTGAAACATGTAGATTACTATTTTATATATTCATCAGAGACTAAATTGTAAAATATGTGTATATTTATAGAAATAATAAACACCTCCATAAAATGTAATAAAAATTGGTTTTAAAAATAAAAGTTTTACTATATCAGTGGTAAAGATGTATTTGTGTATTGTTTTATAGTTTCTTGATTATTTTTTAATTTTTTCTTCGTTTGCTTTATTTGAATCACTCTCATGTTTTCCTATGACTTTTAATGTCTCTCTTTCCAGGTCTTGATCTTTTCAATGCTACTTGTTATTATTTGGTTAATCAAGTGATCATTTATTTTCCTTTTGATTTTTTCTATTCTTTTAGAATATTTTTGTTTATTCCTCCTTGTTAATCTTTCAAAATCATATTAAATTCCCTTCTTCCCTCTATTCTAATGTTATTTTTTTATTAATTCACCAATTTCCTTAATTTGCTTTTCCATCTTTGCAATAACTTTTTGGTTTTCTTAAGATATACTATATGACACCTCATTCTTCTATGATATTTCTTTTACTTTTTATAGTGACTGTTTTTTAATAAAATTTATTTGTTTAATTTTCTGTCATTTTGCCATTTGGTCTACAATTTTCTTCATATCTTTTTTAATTTTTTTATTCATTTATTG
This sequence comes from Epiperipatus broadwayi, assembly GCA_028023455.1. Classification (NCBI taxonomy): domain Eukaryota; kingdom Metazoa; phylum Onychophora; class Udeonychophora; order Euonychophora; family Peripatidae; genus Epiperipatus; species Epiperipatus broadwayi. Next base: position 494,097 of record JAQFVV010006492.1, read on the forward strand.
ATTCATATTCTGATTTTCAATAGTTATTTTTTGCATCATGCACCAATTTTCAATTTTGGTCTCACTCATTTTTGCAACAACAACAATAATATTAATGATGATGATGATGATGATGATTATTATTATTATTTTAATATATGAATTTTTTTCTACAGTACAGGATTTTTCATACCTGCACTCCAATATGTAATATATAGGGGATTTGAACTCAGACTTTCATACAATCCTCAATAATCTTTGCTATCTCATACTGCTGATACACTTGATCACACAGATGTCAAAAAGATAAATAATCACCAGTATACATATTTTGTCCTAAACCAGCACTCGTCAGTTGGATCAGTTGACTGGAAAAATTAATTTTAGAAATAGGTTAAAACGTTATGTGAATTCAATTGTCTTAAAGCAGATTAATAAAGAAATTAAATGTGATATTAAAATAGGAAAATTAAATTATTATAGAGAATTTCTTTGTAATAAAAATGTTTTTTTGAAATGGAAAGGATAAACTCTTTGGTTAAAAAATTTTCTAATCAAATTACTTATGTTAAAATAATGATATCATGTTAAAGGTACAAGATAATGAAAAATATGTGGCTGATCTTTTTAATAATTTCTTTGCATATAGATCACACATAGAACCATCTATTAATGATATGACTTATACATTTGTTTCTGATATTTTTTTTTGTTCAGATGTTTCTGATGTTCAGTTATAACATCTAATTCATGATTTAAATAATGCTCACTTATTCACTACTTTAAGCTTATTCACTACTTTAGAAACAACTTGCAATAAATCTTTATCATTTTGATAAGAAATGCCCTATAACTCAATTTCAAAAGCCATTTGAAATGTTTCCAATACCTCCACTTTATCCTTTAATAAAAATATATCTTTGTTATGTGCACCATAAGCAGAAGACAAATGAGAAATATCCTGATTATTATTATCAACCCTTGAATTCAAAATATTAAAATCAGCTTGCATTTTAGAAACAGTTTGTGTCAGCTCCAATAATGCACTATGAATAACTGATAACAACTGCAATTTTTCCATAATCTGTTACAAAACTGAACTATCTGATGTCCGAGTAGAATTTGATTCTACAGTAGTAGTAAAAAAAGAATCTCTACAAAAAGAACATCTAGATAACAATGAACATGTATAATACATATTACAATTACAACTGTGACAAGAAATATAATTGTCATTTTTAGGCAATAAATTATCACAAATACTACACATATCCATGTCAAATATATCAAATCACTTTAGAAAATAAAAAATAGGCAACAATAAAAAATAAAACATAATAACTAATAAAATTAGTTAAATAGTAGAGACAGTAAAAATGAACATCCACTCAGCACTTAAGCTCTGCAGTTGTTGTTAATAATAATAATGATGATGATGGTGGTGGTGGTGGTGATGATGATAATAATAATAATAATAATAATGATAATGATGATGATGATGATAATAATAATAATTTAATTTATTAAACATATAATCTCCTTGTGATAAAAAATCACGCATGGAGCTTAACAAAAATACATATGTAAATAAAAGATAAAACATTAATATAGTATAAAATAATTAAATAGAAATAAAAAGTTTTTCATTATCATCAATTATAATCCAATCTATAAAGAATTTTTTTAAAGTTTTTCTTGATAGGTCACTAACATTAAATCCATTGTTTCTTATAAAAATATTATAAAATCTTGGACCAAAATAACATTTTTGCTATCAACAATGGGTTTTAAAGTATGCTGGTTCAAATAATAAATCAAAATCACTTGATCTAGTTGCCATTATTGATGAAGAATTATTTTTATTCATTCCCTTGTATTTAACATAATAATATAAGATATTTACTATAAATAACTGATTAATAGTTAAAACTTCAGCACATTTATATAAATCAAATCTTGATAAATCCAAAGGTTTAAACAAAATAATTCTTAATGTAAAATTTTGTTGTGTTTGTAAAGACTTCAAACAATATGCTGCAGTGCCACCCCATAATGTTATACCATAGCAAAGTCTTCTTAAAAAAATTGTTTATATACACTTAACAGAATGGATTTATGTAAGCAATCTCTTAATCTATGTTTTCATAATTTCACTTGAAGCCAAAAAATATGCTTATCCCAATGTAAAAATATTCATCCAAAACCAAGCTAAGGTAAAATATTGTTGTAGTCCTGGTAATTTTCTGACAAAAGGTTTGATTCACATAATGAGGCAATTGAATTAACAAGACTTTTGCTAGAATATTTTTAAGAAAGTATATTATATAATTACACTTATTAATATTTAGCAGTAATCTATTGTTGTTCATCCATTGTGCAATTTTAAATAAATCTTCATTCACAAGTTTCTGTAGTAAACTATATGAAACTGCTGCAGTTACCAAAGCAGTATCATCTAGAAAAAAAAAAATGTTACAATGAAGACAAAGACCAAGAAGATCATTAATACAAACAGTAAATAACAATGGTTTCAGGATTGAACCATGAGGAAATCCATATCTGATTATTTCAGAATTACTCAAAAAATTATTAATTTTAACAAATTGGCTTCTATTACTTAAATAAGATTTAAACCATTCAAGCATAGTACTCCTTATGCCACAATAGTGTAATTTAATTATTAATATATCATGTGGAAGACAATCAAATGCTTTTTGCAGATCTAAATAAATGCCTATAGTTTTGTAACCTTTTTCTAAACATTCAGTGATGGCTGAAACATGTTCAGATAAAGTCAGTTATGTAGATCGTCTTAGCAAAAACACAAATTGATTCTTTGAAAATAAATTATATTTTTGAAAAAACAAAACAATTCTGTTTTTTATACATATTTCCAAAATTTGAGACAATGCTGATAAAAAAGAAATTAATCTGTAGTTTTTCAAACATTCCCTATCTCCACTCATAAATATAGGTGTAACAACAGCAGATTTTAAACAATCTGGATATACATCTGAATCAATAGAAAAATTAAATAAAAAAGATAAAATTGATTAAAAGAATGGAAATATTTTCAATTAATATTTTTACAGAAATGCAATCCAAACCAACACATTTCTTGTGTCTCATTTTATAAAGAGAATCTAAAATTTCAAATTCTTCAATCTCTTTAAAAACAAAAGAATTCATGGTAGATTTCTCGTAATCAAAAACACGAGAACTGTAATTATTTTTAACACTATTCATTAATAATTCCACACTATGTACAAAATATTGATTGAAATGATTAGCTCTTAGTTTTACATCAATAGATATTTCATTAATCTATTCTAAAAATTTGTGAAAATCCTTCCCTAAAAATAAATTTTTAACTACAGTCCAAAAGTTGCTTAATTTAGTTGATTTTAAAGAATTAATTTGACTAGAATAGGAAAACAATTTAGCTTTAACTATATCTTTCTTTATTTTTTTTATTAAGAACCTTTAACTGAATTTTAAATTCTTCATTAGAAGGAAATCTTTTCAAAAGCTTATACAATTTCTTCTTTCTGTTAACTTTTGATATTAACTCATTTGTAATCGAATCATTTCTCTTCAAATCTTTCTTCTTTATATATTTTATAAAATAAATAAAAAAATCAGATATATTAATTTTTAACTGAGGTTTAAAGTTTATATCTGTGCTAGGGATAATCTCTAGTTTCGATGATGATTATTAATGATCATAATTGTATTTATCTGAAATGGATGGTGTCGGAGTTATGAGTGGAGGGAGTTTGACAGTAGTAAATGAAAATGTAACAATTTATAAAAGAACAATAGTCTATAAACTCTTTCATCTTTTCAATAAAGAATAAAAACGCACAATTTGCATTATCCATCTCAAAGATTAGATGCCAATCATATTTAGTAATTAAGGAATGCAAACGATCATTATATAAAGGTTTAAACATTTTTCATTATAAGAAAAATTATTTTTAAAATTAACAACAATTCATCTGTGGTCTGTAAGACACCAATACAAAAAAAAAGATGTTTTCAAAATAATATGTTCAGGACATCTAGCAAAGGCATGATCAGTAAATGAAGATGATGAGGGTGTAATACATATAGGATGAAATAAACATTGAATAAATCCAAAAAGGACAACATATTTAAATAATGTTGAGCAGCAAAAGTAATTTCACCAGAAATATCAATGTTCAAGTCACCAATAAGAATAATGAATTTATCATTTAATTTAATATATAAGGTATATGAGCGCAGACTTTCACATGACCCTCCACTCTATCTCATAACACTGATACACTTGAACGCATATATGTTGAAAAGATAAATATCACCAATATATGTATTTCATGCTAAACCAGCAATCATCAGTTGGTCCAGATTATCATCTCTACACATATATGCTATAAGTGCTCAGATATATATTAAGATAGCCAATCCCTTGACCTTAGGTCAATATGGGTGAGACAAGAATCTCAGCCTCAGGGTGGCCTCTGAGCATTCCATCATCAGATTTTCAATTGGATGGACGGTTGAAGAGTTGGAGTGTGGAGTAGATTGAAACATGTCCATTAAAGAATGAGGATTGGCTATCTTAATATATATCTGAGCACTTATAGCATATATATGTAGAGATGGTAATCTGGACCAACTGATGATTGCTGGTTTAGCATGAAATACGCATATTGGTGATTACTTATCTTTTCAACATATATGTGTTCAAGTGTATCAGTGTTATGAGATAGTGTGGAGAGTGGTGGGGTTTGTGGAAGTCTATGCTCATATACCTTGCATATATAGACACAGGTATATAATAAGCCTGTGTGTTTCATTTAATTTAGTAAGTAAATCAAGTTCATCACTAAATATTTCAACTGTATGGCTGCAAAATCTATACAGAGTAACAATGTTAATTTGTATGCATCTGAAATTAAGTTTAAAACAGTACACTCAGAAAAATCAAAAACTGCATCAATAGAAGTCACACAAAGCACTGATTTATAACAAATTAAAACTCCACCTGACCTATTATTAATTTTAGATTTAATAATCGATGTATATGTCTCTAACTCATACAGTCCTTTTCCACATTTCTTAATCCAGATCTCAGACAAAATTATAATATCAAATGATTAATCAAGTGAATGTAAAAGAATTAACAACTTATCAAAGTGTTTCCTCACCCTACAAATATTTATATGAAAAATCATAAAACTGTCAATAGCCAAATTATCTTCTTCTATTAACATTTTTTTTAAAAGATAACCCATGACATAAATTAGACAAATCAGATTTGCAACTAATCCTAATAGCCCTATCTCCTGTATCTTTCCTCAATCAAATTTTTCCATCTTTAATCCAAACAAATCTATACTTATTTTCTTTAGTCACTGAACAAACTTTCCAAAATAATTTCCTACTTTCATGCAATAAGTCTTTATTTAATTATATATACTTATCAACTGTAGCAATAGGCAAAACATCAGATAAATATAATTAATTCTTTTATCTCCTGACAAGAATAAATATCATTTTATTAACAAAATTAACTTTTATTACAGGTCTAAAACCACCTCCATATTTTAATCTATAGATAGAATTAATACAATTTTTATGAATGTCTGACAATTCTAAGTTTTTAGCTGTATTTTTTGCAATATTAAATAAATTTTCATCATCAGCATATTCAATACCAACAATTTCAATATTATTTTCTAATCTTTGCTGCTTTAAATAAAACATTTCTTTTTGCAAATTGCACAACAAAGAATCTTGCGCTTTTACTTTTTCTTGCATTTCATTAAATTCTTTAATTAATATTTTATACTATTTTGAACTAATTCAAGTTCTAAAGTAAGTTTAGCAAAAGACTAAGATAAGGAATCAATATTATTCTGTAAAACAGGCAGAATATCAAGTTTTCTGTTCATCTGCTGAAGTACTTCAAGATTAGAATTGTTATCTAAAGAATTAGATAAAGAATTAGAACTAGATCCATCATTTAAACTCATGTTTAAATTAATTCCTGCTCTACAATTTTTATACCTCCATAATTTTTTATTTGTAGATGACATATTTTTAAATATCTTTTCACTTACTGTACTACATTTAAAATGAACTTTCCCATTACAATGCAGACAAGTTATAAAATTTCCACCAAAAGGAAGAGCTAAATGACAAGAAGTATATTTATCCATAATAATAATAAAATCTAAAATTTAAAAAACAAAAAATTAAAACTACTTAAAATTCTAACAGAGATTAAAAAGTAAGATAATTAAGAATCTAAAATAAAAATAAAAAAAACAAAAAGAATAAAAGGAATCAATTAATTAAAAACAAAATTCCAACGAAGATAATAAAAAAAGTAAAGCAAGATAAAAAAACAAAAAGAATAAAAATGACTATCTTAAAATTAAGTTAAAAGAAAATCAATAAATAAAAATTGAAATATAAAACTATTAAAAAATAAAATAAATTCAAAACAATATCAATAAAATCTCCAAACTCTACATAATAATACCATCACAAATAGAAAAAAACTTAGCCAAATAAGAATTATAAAATTCAAAAATCAGAGAGACTAATTATATATGTTAATTCTACAAAGTCAGCAGCAGAAAAAATAATAATAATTGTTGTTGTTGTTGCTATTATTATTATTATTATTATTATTATTATTATTATTATTATTATTATTATTATTATTATTATTATTATTATTCAAAGATAAACTGTATTCAGTACCCAATGATTACATAATATTGTATTCTTAATGATATTATGCAGATCATATAAATAATTACATGTATTCACATAAGATTGTATACAATTTACATGTATATAAAGTCTGTTACTCAGGTATGGATTATAGAAAAAAATATATTGTTGGGATGGTTACAAATTTTTGGGTACTTATAAAGTCATACAGAGTCTATGTTTACATATATCGCAGGGTCATCAGTTTCAAATGCAATCAAACATTCATTCAATGTTGGAATACTTTTGACCAGTCACATAAAATTAGCAGCTGCAAGTTTTATTGTAAGGAACTCAATTTAAAAAATCTAGGTGAGCTGCACCCCTTATGTTTTGACATTTTCAGTGGATATTGCCTGCTTTTAATTTGTTAGGTAGTCATAGACAGTTCAATTACAATGATATTAGGTTGTTTAATTTTTTTGCTCTGTTTATTCCTTAGATATATGACTTCTCACATAAATATTTCCTTGTTTAATTATGTTAATTTTATATTGTTTATATACTATTGTAATAAATAAATAAATCATCATTATTATTGTTGTTGTTATTATTATCTATTTTTGTATTTATTTCATAAATTATTATTGAATTTTTTTATATGGATAGTGATACATATGAAAATTGAATATTTGCTTTCTTCATTAATGTTTACTTTCTTTGGTTTTTGTTGTTTCTATTTTTCATTATGGATTCTTGCCTTTCAGAAATTACTAACTCTTCCATAGTTTGTACAGATTATGGTTTTTTTTAGTTACTGTTCATTTTTATTTTAGATTTTGTAATTATTTGTAGTTGTTGCTGTTATTACCATTTGTTTTCTTAATTATTGCTTATCCCCAATAAATTTATTCATTTTGCATTTCCTTTGAAAATATTTTATTAAAACTGGACTGGCATCTTCTTTCTTCCACTCAACCTTTTCTTGTCCTTTGGATACCTTTCTTTTTCAATGTCTTTCTAGCCTATCATTTTAGCTTTCTTAATTAAAATGTATTATTTTTACTTTAACTGAAAACTGCTATTTTTCTATACCTATACACTTCTTCATTTTTATGCATTTGTTTCTATTGATTTTCATTAATATTTTTTACATCATGACCATAATTATTATTTTTCTTCTCAAGTGATTTTATTGTTGATCCAAATTTATCTGAAAAAACATTAAATAAATACTTTTATTTTAAAGAATTTGTGAGATGTTTCTCAGTCCTGAATAATTTATGTGTTAATATAAAAAAAAAGCAATTGAATATTTTCATTGGTTTTGACCATTCATTTCAAGATACCAATTTATGCATTAGAATGTTTGTTGTCATAAAGTTATTTCAACTAACACATGCTTGGTCACATGTTGGTACACCAATTTATGACTGAAATAAAATTGGAAATCATATTTGACAAATAGTGATGGTAAGATATCTAGATCTCTATACTTTCATGGCTCATAAATCACATCTGGCAGGTAGTGATGGTAAGAATTCTAAGTCTCCATATTTATATGGATAACTTAGGTAATCCATTTTGGGAATACCATATATATATATGAAGATTTATATAATGAAGATTTGATTTTATTTCTTCAAACACACTTCTTATTGCTAATATTAATAACTACAAATTAATAATTACTTTTAATGCATTTTAGATAATGCAAATGCAATTCTTCATTATTTCACATTTTTGAAAATGGATGATAGTTTTGAATGTCTAACAATCTTCTTTCCAACTATAATATGTGAATACACAGAAACAAAATTTTATATCTATAATAAAATTTCAAAATATTAATTGCTGTAAGAGGAATCTACTATCACTTCTACCATAAGCTGCCTTCATTAACTTTGATAGCTTTTCAACACCATACTTAACAACATTTATTCATTATATAACACAATCCTTAATACATAACTCTTTCATTATTATATATCAGACATATATACAAAGAATATCTGATCCATTAAAGAATGTATTTATAGAACAAAAAGTATATTTGATCTAGAAATTTAATTTAATAGAATTTTAATATTATAAAACAAACAGAAAATAACTATATAAAAATACAGATTACCACAGAACTAATCAAATAAATGTATTACTATTAGTAACAAAAACCTCCAAATATATATTACTTGGTTTCACAAAGTAAAAAAATAAAAATAGTTAAATATGCTATTAAATTTTCCATCTGTCCATAGCAAGATATGTTTATGCTACATCCTGATTTTATGATAGATTAATGGATAATTTGCACATATTTTTTCAAATAATAAAATGAACTTTATAAATAAATGCATACATGGTAGCATAATGCCCATACCCACACATCAAATTGTCTAATGAATTATTTAACAATGAATAATAGATAAGAAAGCTTAATATTTGTTTTAATCTAAAATAAAACAGTTATGAGATGTGTATCTACACATTATTAAAAAAGTTGAATCAAGGTTGTATTTACCATGACAATTAATAAAATGATAAATATTAAATTTTAAAACAAAAAATAATATTGATAATTTTTAGAAAATTGTATGCTTTATTTTTACTTAAAATTCAATTTGAAATAGCAGCTGATCAGAAAATTCAGTGTTAATATACTGCTTTTAGTGGAATCTGACCTTTGGCTTAATTTATTTGCAATTTAAATAATAATAAGAAAGCTTATTAGCTTTTTGTTCAATTTACAATTACTTATCATCTTGTATAATATATTTTTCTTAATAGCTCAAGCATTTACATATTGGTTTGATAACCTAAAATTCCTTGGTTCAACTCTAAGTAAAGCAGAAATACAGAGAAACCATAATATGCATTATATAATACTAAATCATCCATGCACTTTATTACTGTTACACAATGTTTTATTTACCACCCTCTTTAACAGTTTACAGTTTCAATTGCCCCAGCAATCTTCTTCAGAACTGCAGTTGAAGTTAGGAGATATAAAAGTTCTGAAGATTGCTAGGGTAATCAAAACTGTAAAAGAAGGTAGTAAATAAAGCATTGTGTAATAGTAGTAAAGTGTATGGATGATTTAGTATTATATTATATAGATTTGGCAATGCAAAAAGAAAGATTAGTTAATATGCATTATACTAATATCCAAAAATATAAATAAATAAAAACATTAAAATTCATACATTTAGAAAATTTTACAAGTTAACACTACTTATGGCATAGCAGCAGTTATTTTCAAATCTTGAAGTGTCTTTTCTAAATATAATATTTTTATGCAATCTTATATATTAATCAAGATGAAAGCACATACACTTTTATTTCACACACACACACCCCAATGTTTAATGTAGTATAGTATTTGATTTAATAAAATATTTTATAATAATAGAGCTAGTAACTAAAATTTAAAAGACTTTGTAAAGTACATTTTGGAGTGATATTTTAAAAATTAATGATTTAGTAGGAAAAAAAGAATTGGTAAAACATTTCTGTAATTATTTTGTATTGCATGAGAAAACTTGAGTTTATATAAAGAAGTAAGCTAAGAAAATTGATACAGATTTAAAAACATCAAAACAGCGTGGAGTGACAATATCTGCTAAAATGGATCTACTACTACATTTCTATAAAACTAAAAAAAAATATTGAAAAAAAAAAGACTTGTCCAGAACAAATATTTAATTGTGATGAAACTGGACTGTTCTAATACACCAGTGATTTTCAATACATCAGTAGCCTAAAATTTATAATAAAGTAAGTTTTTTATCACTTTTCAAGTGATTATCAAAGAGAACACACACAATAAATATATATCTAAGCATACTATCTTAATTTGTTAATAATAGTTTAGAATATTACTATTAAAAAATTGTTTATGGCATAATATTTATTTATAATTATAAATTTATTTAAACACACATTGATTACATAAATATATAACATCAAACCTCCACTCTTTTACATAAATAATATTTACTAAGGCTGTAAACCTTAAAAATATGCATGTGAAAATGCGAAGGTAGGGACCTTTATAAGTCTTAACCACAAGATTACGCTTTGGAAGAAAAGAGGGGAACCCTTCTTTACTTCAACCTACTATAAGCATACTATATATGTTTAAAAAATATTACATAAAAGTGTGTGTGTATTTAAGTATTGTACATTTATAGGACATTACAGTAAACAAATTGTATTGTATTGTAAGCAAAGTCTATAAACAAATTATGAGTTATTATCCATTATACATTATGGAACCTGGAAAACAATATCAAATGGCTATTATATTTACATTGTTCTTACAAGTCATTGATTTAAAATATGTTTACAAATTTTTTTTCATTTTGATCTAAATTTTTCTGTCACTTTAATGTTTTCTAGATTGATTTCAGTTAAAGAATATCTTTAAAGATTGATTTTGAATATAAAGTTTTTTTTATTATAGTTATTATATTTACTTGCTTTGATCATAATGTTAGCTCTGACTAAGAACCAATTAAATTTTTTCATTTTTTTCTTTAAATCATAAATACTCTTTATGGTTTGGTGCAGTGATAGGTGGAAACACTAAAGCACAAGGTTCATAATTCTCAGCAGAGCTCTAAATATTCCCAGTTTTCAAATTTCTTATGAAACCCCAAGCAATATGCCATATCCAATTATTGATCAGTAAATGAAGATTTAATATTATCTGAAGAATAAGGATTTAAACCACTAAACATTGCATAATCACCATTCCCTATGTTTACACAAGCTGTAATGACAGAGGCAAAACTTCATACAGTAGTGCCACCCAGTGCAAGTCAGAGTAATCAATGGATGCAACAAGGTTTATGCACAAAATTCCTATCTAGTGGACGAGTAGGCAGTAGATAGGAATTTTGTGCACAAACCTTTTTGCATCCATTGATTACTCTGTTTTGCACTAAGTGTACTACTATATGGAGAGTTTTTCCTCTATTAAAATAAGGATTTTAAGTAATTGTAGTTAAGGCTTCCAGTAATCATTGGTGGAAAAGTTTTATTCCACTATAGATTTTGCGTCTATGTTTTATCGTCTTTAATATTTTTGTGTTGTTTTTTTTTTTAAATTAAAAATAAATAAATAAAAATATTAATTTTTTTACTTAAAGAAATTGTTTATCAACTACTCTTTAAATAATATATTTTTAGTTTTTTTTACATATCATTTCATTTTTAATAAAAAGTAAAATAATATATATTTAAAACATTTAGCTAAAATCACTTTATAAACAAATAATCCCTTACCTCTCGCATATTTTTAAAACATTTATTTTCTTTCTCTTGAAAGTAGAAGACCAATTTAAACAATAAAATTTGTTTTTTTTTTTATGTACCTTAGACTAAATTGTAGAGTAAATCTGAATACAACATCAAGAAGAAATTAGCTTTTTCAAAATCTAAAAAAAACAGTAAACAGCATTTTTAAAATTAGATTTTTTTTTCACTCATTTATAAAATTCGTTTTACTTCCGTTTATGTGTGACTGCTTCTAATCGATAGTAAATATCTTTTAAACTCGAAGTCATAATAAATAAATATATAAAAAAGCTTTGAATAGTTTTATAAAAACTAACGAGTCTTAGAATCGTAAATACTTTTTAAATGTTTAAAAAATCTCTCCATTTGTAAAATTACAGTATTAAATGTAAACAATAATCGTCGACATAATATATTATATTTATAAAGTACTAACAACCATAAATATATAGCATATTCAAGTATATACATTGCTAATGCCGAAAAGGGTTTGAAATATACTGGAATTTATAATCTCTTGTTTATAAATAAAATTGTTTTTTTTTTTTTGATATAAAGGAATTCTGTAAGGGGACTACAAATCATTCCCGTGTCGTAGTTGTTGCTATATATGCTATCATCTTTATGTTATCATTTTCTTTTTGATCATAGAATTAAAACAAAATAAATATATAAAATAAAATTAGTTATAACTTTAAAGAAACTTAATGTGTACTAATCAAAATGGCAGTTAAAATTAAATCAATTCAGTTTAATTCTACTTAAAAGATTTGTATATTTTATTCTTAAATATATTTTATTCTTGAATATTGTAAAGCAATCTTTTCAAATTTTTTGTATTAATAAAATTAACAAAAATCTTATTTAAAAACAAAATTAGAAAAGCATATAGCTTAACAGCAGTTAGAAAATCGGTACTTACATACTAGTCCGACAATGATGAAAAACGCCAGCACAACCAAATATGTAACTAAAGACCGACTTAAACATAATCTGGACCAACTGATGATTGCTGTTTTAGCATGAAATACGTATATTGGCGATTATTTATCTTTTCAGCATATATGTGCTTGAGTGTATCAGTGTTATTAGATAGAGTGGAGAGTGGTGGGTCATGTGAAAGTCTGTGCTCATATACCCTATATTACATATATAGGCACATGGTATATATTAAGCCTGTGTTTCACTTATTACATTTACAATCGTTTAAAAACAAAAACAATTTTTAAAGTGAATTTAGATAATATCCCATCAAAAAAATTGTTAGTCAAAATATTGGCTTATTATCTAATATTCACTTATAAAATTAATTGAAAACGTTTAATTGGACTTTATTTACATTATAATATAAGTGCATAATTTTATCCATGCACAAAATGTTGTTTTCTTTTACCATCTACCATGGACTGATGCATATGTGAAATCTCACTGGACTAATACTATATAAGTACCAGAAAATCCAATAAGTATTTCTGTAATTGCCATAGTTTGAATTCCAGTGAATAAACTTATACATATATAAAGATTTTGGTACATATAAATGGAGGACCTTCTCTTCCAGTCTTTGTTATGAATATTATTCCAGCTATTTAACTGATCCCATTATAAGATTTGGAAATCAGCCAATCTTAAGAAGTAGAAGTCAACTATAACAATGAGTGACAAGAGATTGGAAATATCTGATTCCAAAAATGATAAAAATAATCCTGCTTATACTATTGTTTTCTTAAATATTAGGGTCTATGGTATTCACATCTGTAAGAGATTTTATTTTTAATTTGTATTCATATTCATGATCAATCTTCAGATGTAGGCGTGGCTCATAATATATGTGTCTTATTATATGTTACTTTATGACTGAACATTAAAAGTTCTGAGTAGTTGAATTCAGAGATTTTGTATTTTTATACATTTATTGGGTAAAATAAATTAATTAGCATTATTACATAATTTTAATCATACTACTGAGTTGTGGAAGTAAATTATTTTTAAATTTTATTTTTTGTTTGGCATGCACAATACAGTGAAGCAATAATCTATAGTGTAATAATATACACTACTCCAATTATATGCTATTCAAAGAAAATGCAAATAAAACATTAAAATTCATAAATTTCATAATTATGCAACAACCATTTTTTCATCTTGAAGTACCAAACATAATCATCTTCAAAAAACACATTAAAATTTGTAAATTTAATAAATTTTACAATTCAGCCATGGCCATTTATTCTGTCTCAGAGCAGTGCCCATATGTTGAAGGCTTCACTTTATTATTTTTTCTGGATTTGATTTGAAGTATTTTATGTAATATAATGTTTTCTAAGTGTAATGCTAAAAGTTTTATAAAATTTAAAAACATTTGTAAAGTCAATACAGATTCAAAACTGTAAAACCGACTAGAGAGGGCACATTCCCTAATAACTAGATTGTTGTTACATTTCTAAAACCATTGTTGAAGAAAATCCACATTATACAGAGTATATTTGATTGAGATTAAGGTCAATATTTCACTATTCATTTTATTTTAAAAAATAAAGATTTGGTATAGTAATCTTTTTTTGAATAAATGTGAGTACAGAAAATATAGAAGTAAATATGCTTCTTCTATATTATTATTTTTTCATTTTATTTATAAAGTAATCTTAATTTATATATATATAAACAAACACATCTGTCTTGAATATATAAATTTGTAGAAAAGTATGATACAATTGCTGTTTAATAAGCAAAATGTATTATATTGCAATCAAATCTTATCAACATCATACCTCCACTATAGATTGAAACTATAAATTACTTTAATCAGATTGAACACAACAATTGCATAAAAAGATTAATTTTGAACTACTTTACAAGTTTTCAAGAAAGATGTTTATTTCTAAATGTTTTACACAATTATTCTGAATTACTCATATCTCTGAAAATAATAAAATAATATTTACTTTAATGATAAGTTGATAAATTTTTATTTGTTATCTTAGTAAAAAAATATATAAAAGTGTGTTACTGATTAGCAACCAGTTTTCTAATACATATGAATCTATAAGATGACCTTTTATCTAATTATTTACAATTGCAAATAATTTAAATATATATCTATATACAAATTAGAAGGAAAAAACTGCTTAAATTAAAGGAAGCATTTCCAGACCCTATAAAATTAAAAGACAATTAATGTAAAAAGTGGATATATATATTTTACTATAAGGCACAAATACTAGAAGCACAATTTGAATAGGATTCACTATGAATATAAAAAAGACAATATTGTGGAGAATGATGATATATCAAATAGAATGATAAATTCAGTTAGTCAATTTAATGAAAGATACCAAATACAGATGAAGAAATAAAGAATTTGTTTTATTTAGGAGTATAGAATATTTTTGACCACTAACATTTTAAAATTATTATGATATATGGTGGCATTAGAATTTAAAACAAAGTAAAAATAATGTGGGAAAATCTAAATATGAAGATAAAAATAAGATAGAAAATAGATTTCGAAAATTTGTGAAAAAAAAGATATTTTAATGATAAACATTGAAAAGTACTTTATCCAAACATTGGTAAGTTAAGATATTAACAATTCAAATAGGTATACATAATAAGATTTTATCTATTCTAGTTAATGTTTGGCAAAGTAGGTGTTAGCATAATGAGAAATTTATGAATACCTAATAATACACAGTTATTTAAAAAATCACTGATGCTAATTTGTGTTGAGATTTTATGTTTGGATATTGATGATCCTTAACTATTCTGATGGCATTTACCAAAAAAAAATAATGCCAATTAACCATCTCATTACTCTAATAATTATTGGATTTTATTTTTTATTAAGTACATGGCAATATAACATCATCATCATCATTTAAATCAATAATGTTCCAATTCAAAATAAAGGTCTCCTAAGTTTAATCAAGTTTCTCTGATTCCTAGCCTCTTTTTTTATAATCCACCAGAAAACTTGCTAATTTTATTCATCCATCTTACTTGTAACATCTTTCTAGGTATTTTAGTCTTTGGGATCCAATTTAAAACTTCAACTATCTATCTATTACAAATTGTCCTATCAATATGTCAGTCTAACTCCAATTAAGTCTTAATTCTTTCAATGATTTTTGTAATATTTGTTTGTTCTCTAGCCCACATATTTAATTAATTTTTTCTTCTTATGTCCAACACATCTCTTCATGTTTCATTGAATACTCTTAAGTTTCTCTATTATTCTTCTGGTGTGTGCCTATACCATATCCATAAGTAAGAATTAATAAATCACTTTTATTAAAAGTCTTCCTTTTCAATAATATAGGCATATTTTCTTTTAATATAAAGTTATTTATATGAAAAGAATTTCATCTAAATTTAATTCTATTATTAATTTCATCAATTATTTTTATTTTAAGTAGTATCTTTATTATCAAAAACAATCATTCACATACAGGAATATAAAATCAAAAATATTTACACTCTTTACATACATACATATAATTATTTACATACATTTCTTTAAATTGCCCTTCATTTTCTTTAATATACCCCTTATGCAACTGTTCATATATGTTTAATCTTCTTGAGTGACTATTTTAAATTAGCTGACACCATCATTTCCATATTTTACACGTTGATCCTGTGCTTCACCATATCTTTTCCATCATTTCCTTTATAGATGTCTTAAACATTTATCAAAATATTTATCCCATTCTTTATCTAATTTCTTCATCCAGTTGTACTTTTATTATCAAAAATCATACCACACCTTATTGTCCATATTGTCTTTAATGTGTGCGTCACAATCATTACATTATGTGGGTTAAAATTTTTTTATGTTTTGTATCACTAAACTTTTCAGATTTATAATTGGAGTATGAAATACTTTATTTCTTATTTGTTTAAATGCACTGCATTCCGCAAACAAATTTAAAAATGTCTCATCTCTGGTCCTACAAAATTTACATAATGTTTCCAGACTCATATTTAATCTTTTATTTAGACATGTTGTTGTTGGAAGTATACCATCCATTAATTTAAAATTAAATTTTATGTAAGATTGAGGAGTATAGGTTGACTGGAAGTTCTTCAAAACACTTTTTGACACCTCTATCAAGAAGATCCTTCCCAATCTATTTGCTTTTTTAAATCCCTATATTATATGTTGAACAAATTGGTAATATTTAATTCATCTTGTAAATCTTTGTAAGCTATGAATAAATCTGCCATGAAAGATCTTTCTTTTCCTATTTTGCTAAGTATTTCACATCACATATTGGTGGATTAAAACATTGGTTTTGTATTACATTCATGTATGTTCTAGCTTTAATGTAAGATACATATTCTCATAGATCAATAAGGTTAAGTTCTCCTTAGTTAATTGATAGCAGTCTTAATGTTTTCTCCTAAATATATTTCATTGTTATCCAATTTATTTTGTTTATTGTTTTATTGTGAGCATTGTATCCCAAAATCCCTGTTACTATAGCATTATATATTTTCACTCTTGTAATCTCATAGAGACTTATCAGTGAAAAATTTTTAATTTTTTGTTCAGTTTTTTCAATTATTATTTTATTTAAATAATTGTTTATACTTGTTTTAGACATATATAATGGTATTTCCCAAAAGACCAATGGAATGGCTTGGATAACTGCAAGGCATCTTTTTACCTATAGCCAGTTGCCATGCTGCAAATTTTATTGGTTAAATATATGAACCTGTTTTTATTTGGAAATTTTCTAGAATATCAATGACTTCCTGCACATTATAACTGTTTTGGAATATTATTATATAATCTATAAAAGCAGTTACCCCTATCTTCACACCCAAATGTGGTAGATAAAACTGGGTACTTGCCACTCTATATATTTTACCAAAGGATCTATACAAATAGCAAATAGGAGTGCAGCCAATGATGAGCCCTGTGGGATTCTTCTCTTTGATATAAATACGTATTTTCTCATAATTTTTTTTATTGATATTCCATCATTTTTATATAGTTTTCAATTGCCTGAACTAGATAATTATGTTTGGACATTAGGCTGTTTAAATGCTTCTATCAAGCATGACCAATTTAACAAATCAAATGCTGACTTAAAGTCTATTTGTACAGCATAATATTCTGTTAATTTCAATTCTTTAGCATATTTTATTGCTTCCTGGATTTTTAAAGCTGCATTCATTACTCTTTTCTCTTTTATAGCATGATGTGTAGATGAAATTTTAATGTTTATCAATTGGCATAGTCTTTTTAATAATATTCGGCCTAATATTTTTGAGTCAATATCCTCAATTGAAATATGTCTCAGATCATCCATTCCTGGTATCTGAATTGACCTGTCCTTTTTGAGCTAAAAATTACCCTATTATTCATGTATGACCATTCAATTCTTTCATAACACATCTGATTATAGTATTTCCATATTGCTTGTTTTAATGCATAATCCATTAGCTTGTATTCAGATGATGGAATTGAATCATTTGCCAATGTTATTCATATCTTTAATTTATTAACCACATGCTGCATTTAATTTTTTGTTATATATTCTCTTTGCTCTTCTATTACTATGATTTGTATTTACTTATATCACATCTATTTTTACCAAATTCTACTTTTAGCTTTTCCAACATTACTCATTTACATATATTCTCAATGCAAAGATGTCACTGTTCTTCTTTATTGTAGCAATATCTTTGGTGTGTGATATGTAAACTTTTGTGTAATTAATCATTGGCTTTGATAATCTTTCTAAATTAGGTATTAACTTTCTAATTTTCATTGTTTGATTCTCCTGTTGCATTTGTTGATATAGATTACTATATTCATCCTGTAATCTATTAATTCTTGATTTGGTCTGAGACTTGTTAAATCTTGTAGTATTTTTTGTATTTTTAATATTCAATATTTTATTTGATTCATTGATAATTTTTCTTTAGATTTCTTCTTGCATAACTCAGAAAGTTTTTTCCCATGCAATATAGAGTGGCAAGCTTATGCATCTTGTATAGTAGTTTATTATTAAAAAAATTGATATTTGATCAGTTGTAAAGTTAATCTGATCCATAATATTCCTTTTAATAGAAAATCTATAGTCACTTATAATTTGTCTATAATCATTCATCTTTAGCTGCTTACTGAAATAATCTATAAAGCTACCAGTAAAGTCAAAATTTTTGTATTGTTTACTTTATGTCCTCAAACAAAAAATAGATCTCTAAGTGAATTGGTTCTACTATTGAAAAAGAAATATGCTTTGATTGGGTATTTATTTTGCAATGGCACAAGGATACTTCATTCATTTTATTCTTTAATTCTTTTGGAAAGTCTTTATATGTACAGTTTAGATCACCACCTAGTATTATTATACCTGGATTCTATAGCAATTTGTTTTGGACATTATGTATTACTTTTACAATGTCCCTCCCCTTTGCCAGAGAATACACCGCAATCAAATAATGGAAGCTTTTTTTGATAAATAAAAAAAATAGCAATATAATTTGTTTATAAGTTAATATCTGAATTCTTTCTATTTCTGAATGTATATTTATTTACATCGCCACTCCTTGGGCTGGTCTAACATTAGCTTTATATAATACAACATTTTGCTTAGTCATCTTATCTGTTATATACTTGAGTGTATTGTGATTTATTTTTGTCTCTGTTAATATAATTATTTTATTCTTTTGTTGGTATATATAATCCTATATATAATCCATAATCTTTTCTATCTTGCTTGAGCTATTTATTCCCCTAATATTCAGGGTTATTATGTTGGAGATTATTATTCATGACTTGTAGATCCATTTCTGCTTTGCTTTCTATTGTATCATTTACATCTATATTGGCAGTCATTTGTTTCCTATCAGTATACATTATTTTTCTATACTTACACAACTCTTGCACTCCTTTATTTCTGACCACATGTTATATCTATGTTCTTCAGTTCTTTCTATTAGGCTTTGTCTGATGATATCTTTATTACAAAACATCTCAATATCTTCTGGTCATGTAATTTCATCTACATCATTATTACATGTGGCATTTGATTTTAATGATTGTATGTGATCATAGGTTTGCTTCATATTCTATTCTGTTTTGCTCCTCTGTATCATTATCATCTATTTCTTCATTTGCATAGTCCACTACAATGCTTGCCCAAGTTTTATTTTTATTAGTATTGCATATATGATCTAACCTATCAAATTTGTCACATTTAAAACAATCCCCAGCTTCGCAATTTGCTACTATATGCCCTATTCTATTACATCTAAAACAGAGTGGGGGGGTCTTCCTTTTAATATAACTGATATTGACCTTTGATCTTTAATCAATTTATGTGATAATTACTCTTTCAAAATTCCTTTTTTAGCTTTAATAATATTTTCCAAGAATTTGTTGGAATTTGAAATGGTATAGAAGGAGTCATTTCCCTTTCCATTTTAATCACCTCTACATAATTGTTCATTTGTATTTTAAAGAATTCTTCATTGAAACTTGGTGGAGTGTGCAATACTCTTCCAAATACCAAGGAGTTTGGCTCTACATAGTATATCTTATGCTCCTGCATTTCTTTTATTAAACTTTCTTCCAACTCTTTCTGGTTTTTATTAAAGTATTCAATTGATATAAATCCTCTTGCTGGGAAAAATGCAGTGGGTTTAATCTTGTCAATTAAATTATGATTGTTAAGCAATTTAAGGTATTCACTTAAGTCAGGTTTATCTCAAATATATTCTTCACGTTTATCATTTGCTTGTATTATTAAACTAAATATCAAAGTGTTTGGTGCCATGCAATTATTAAATATTTTTTCCAATAACTATTTAATTTTATAAACGTTTTCAAAGTAGGCCTACACATATTTTGTACTTCCTGTACTTTATCATTTAAATTAGCATATTTAGTTAGATTGTAATTGCCTTCCATTTTTTGCTTTTCATCTTTTTTATTCTCTTTCTCATTTACATTCTTTTCAGTTTGTTTAATGCCACGATTTTGATTTTCCAACAGCCAATTAAAATTATTTACATTTTTGTTGTTGTCTGTTTTTCTTTTTTTTCATCTGCCAGTAATTTCCCAATTGGCATTATTAATTACTTCAACGTTACTACTTAAATTTGGCTGATATTCACATTCCATAAACCCCTTAGGTGATGACATAGAATATCTTATTTATTTAGTCTTTACTATTTCACTATCTTCATTTTTTGTAATATTTAACTCTAGTTTCCACTAGTATTAATAATCTAAGATATTTACAATTGTTAACTTTTTCTGATTCAATATTATCAACTTTTATTTCCTTCTTTTGAGAAAACCCATTGAACATTACTTTAGATTTTTAAGCATTTTTTCTTAGTTTTACTTTCTTATTTTTATATGATAACTTTTACAGTATTTTCTTAAGTTCTAAAGCATTATTTACAAAACAATCCCATCTGCAAAATTTAGATGACTCGATATCCTTTTACTTTTACTCCCTTAGCCTCCAATTTTAATACATCAAAAATTTATTGGAAAGTGCTATAAAAAGTTTTGGAAATGTGGAATAACTCTGTTGTTTAATCTTTTCAATAATTATCCTCTTGTTGTCACATTTTAATAAATATTTTTCAAAGACAATATCCCAAGTCTATATCTTCATGATTCACTGATTTAATCACTATATACAAATACTTATAAAATTAAATATCTTTTTATAATTTACAAATCCAAAACATAATGGGTACTTATATTAATTGATACATTCTTCAACTTTTCTCAATACTTCTAAGTAACCTATAGTATTAAAACACTTTAAATTCAGCTTGTTCTTTTTTTTGTGAGAATCCTAAGTTTTCCATAGTAATTTTAATTATCTCCATTAAGATTTTGGATACAACTGGTAGAAGACTATTTTCTTTATCACCTTTCTTAAATATCAATATTACTTTCCATCATTCCAATTATCTGGTGCATTTTTATCATTTAAACATTTGGTACATAGCTTTGCTAACAATTTTGTTTTTTTAATTATCTTCACCTGATTTTTTAAAACTATCAATAACAATTCCAACACTTCACAGAGTTTTATTCTTTTTCATAAATTTAGTTGCATGTCTCACATCTTCATTTAGGATGCTGTGTATTTCAGGATATTTGTTTTGTTTTTCTGTTATTTATTATTATAAAATTCACTATAGAACTCTTCTACACATTTCATATCACCTTTTCTTTTAGTAATAGTTCTTTTTTTTGTTTCTTGTTTTTTTTGTCCAATACCGAGATGTTATTTTACACTTCTGAGACTTTTATTTTTTTCTATAACTTTCCATGTCAATTCATAAATATATTTTCATATATCTTTATTAATTCTGTTGGGAGAGGGGGATAATCATTTTATAAGAATCTAAATATATAATTCTTTTTAATGGATCATTTTTTTAAAAATGTCCATATTCCTTCCTTTTTTAAAAAAAATATTATTGTTTTATCTACTACTTTATATCAGTAATATTTAAACAGCCTTAAACTGTTGCACATGCGCTTTGGATTTTAAATATAAAATGAATGAATACTAACACTTTAACCACATGATAAAGTCTTTGGAAAAGATAGAATGGCCATCTATCTTTTCGAACCCAAATGCGTTTGTATGGGCGAATCTTAAGTGTTTGAAGGTGAAAGCGTGAAGATATTAAATAATCACTTTAAATTACTTTTACATGCTTGAATGAATGACGCTGGTGAAATTTATTAGAATTTACGATACATCATTCTTATTTGAAATTAAATGTATGTAAATAAGTCAATTATTTTATATAGCACAATGTTTTTTATAAACAATAATATTTAAACAGCATTAAACTGTATATCAGCTATCTTTTTTGCTGTATTTTAAATGATCGTCATTTATCTTTCTTATTGATTTCAATTAAGCCTGAATCATTTCCAAATTCTGTCATAATTTTAAACTGGTTTGCAAATTCTAATTTAAATTTATTGAAGTGTTTCTCACATTTAACAATATCAACTTTTAATCCAATCTTTTTTAATAATTTTAATCTTTCTAATTTTGCATTAACATATATTTTACAGCTCACTTATCAAGGATTACTTCTGGAATAAATCTATTAAGAACATTATCATCTTCTATTTACATGCTTCCATATTCATTTCCATTTAACATTTTTATTTAAAAAAAAATTTATAATGCACAATTTTTATTTTTTTGCAAACTTCTCTAATCTGTGACCTATTTGTGTCATCATAACCAAATTAAGCCACAGCACATTCAGCTTTAAATTGTTTACCAATGTTAAAATTAAAGCCTCCCATGACAATTTAAAAAAGTTATTTGATCTAATCAAAAACATTTTGTACATCCATATAAACACTATTCACTTCTTCATCATAAGGAGAGCTTATTGACCCATAAATATGAATTATTGTCTTCATTCATTAATTTCAATAATTAATCTTTCCATCCTGTCTGATATTAAATCAATATCCTTAATATTTTCTTTCTACTTTTTATTTATGATGAATAACATTTCATTTTTGCTTCCAATATTTGTGCTTTTGTATTAAAGTATATGCCTACTTTTCAAATCAACTGTCTCTTCATGTCTTCTAACTTCACAAAGTCCAACAGTCTTTCATTTAATATGAGACAGTTCTTTCAACTCATGCAATTTTCCTTTACATAAAAAAGATCTATAATTATAGGTATCTAAATAAGAGTTCATCATCAAATGAAGCTATAAGTCAGCAATATATATTGTAATGGTATGAAAGAAGGGGAAATATGGGGAGATGACAAAATCATCATTATCTCTATTGAATGCAAATATAATATTAATTGTAATAATCAAATATAAAGTGGAATAAATATAAAATGCATAAATAAATAAGGAAAGAATATTAATGCATTAACATAGAAAAAAATGTTATTATAATAATTATAAGTTACAATAACAAATTACATCACCAGCATTAATCAAAAATAATCAAGTCATTCTTTGTAATTAAATTTAAGAGATTCACTGGTCAATGCCAAACTTAGGTCATGATATACATCAATCATCTAGATGCACATTCTTAAGTGCTACACTTTTATAAAAATAATGTTAGGATATCGAAACATGCTGATCAACATCAATTCTTAGGCCATATGGTATCATGAGTGCATAGGACAATTACAAACTAAATTTTCTCTAAAAAATTAATAAAATGTCAATGGACTTTAAAAATGATCTTTATCTTTGCACCAATCAGATAATTAATGTGGATGTCTAAACATAAACATATACCCCACCTACATAGAAATTAGTCATTATTTCTCTAGAACTAAATATCACAAGAACTTTAAAAATTATAATGTAAACAAGAAAAATAATATGTATAAATTTAATCTATTTTTAACTTGAATAATTTTATTGGGATAATTTACATTACCCTAAAATATAATGAAATCAAGTCACACACTCTGCCAATTCATAGAACAAATAGCTGGAGGAATAAAGACATTACCACTATTATTATTTTCTTTTTAACAATTATTTAATGAATTAACTAATAAATGAAGAAAATTGAGAAAAATATATGATAATTTCCACTCTCATATATTTTATCAATATATATAATTCCATATTGCAAGTGATATTAACTTATTGTAAACTTTAATAATTCATTTAATTAACCCTAATTTTAAGCAGTTTTTTTAATAACAAATTATTAAACAATATTCACAAAAATAAAAAATTAAATTAACTAAAACCATCTTTCCCATTTCTTATAAAAATGAGAGGTCCTATACAATTACATTTGAGATAAAATAAGATAAAGAAAATACACTGTTTCAATAAAAAGATAATAATTATTCATTATCATTTATGATTATTTAATTTAAAAATTATCTATATATGTGGAAGTGTACTATGGATTTTTTTCTTTTGAGTCCTTTGATGGTTGTAATTTTCAGTTTTATTTTATGTTGGTTTCCACTGTTGAATTTAAATAATCATCATTTTTCTCTAGAAGTTTTATTAACTTTGCCTTTTATAGTTTCAAATTTCTAATATGATAATTCATCCATTAAAACAAAATTACATGGTACTGTACATATTTAAAGTAATATAATTTTAAATACATATATATTAATACATATATATTCAGGTTTTACAGAGGCTAAATTTATCAATTTTTTTCAATCTACTAATTTTCAATAAGGCTAACATATAATGAGACTTTTATGCTTCTGGATGGCAACAAGGTTTGTTGCAGAATTCTTTAGGGATATTGGATTTTTTATATTTTCTTTTAATGAACAAGCTACATGAAAAGGGTTGATAATGTTCAGCATCTATCTAAAACTTACCACATCTTTCTAAAATTCATTTCAAAAATCATTTTTAAACAAATATTAAGTCGAGTCTTACTTCAGACAATCCCAATATAGATAACAATCAGCAATTTTAAACTGGCATCAAGGTAATTTCCTTTTTTTTTACTTTTTGGCTTTTGCAGATTTACTTGCATGTTCATTAAAAATTTTGTTAACTGTGAAATTACCACTGGATATTTGGAGCTAAGTAAAGTTTTAACAGAGCTGAAAGAATCCAGTGAGCTATCTGAGAAGCTTCAGGAAGTTTGTGCACTAAAAGATGCAATTCCAAAGACCATGCCTCTGAAGTTGCAAACAGCTAGCTAGAGACTAAAGCAGCTCACACAGATCATATTTTATTTTTTATGCCAACAGGCTCTATAGGATGAAACACAGAACCAGAAAAAACTGAATATACACACTTAAATTTGTAGAAGCCAGATTTGAGCAATAGACTGAAGTCAGTCTGACCCAATAGTACTGTATAGATAGAGTTTTATTTTGTTTGTGTGCAAAGTGCTCAATATTACTGTTAATAATAGTTTTCTATAAGGTTCAGTGCTAAATGCATTTAGTTACCATTAGTAATCCCTTATTGTTAATTTTGTCATTATTAAATTTTGTTTGTAATTAATTTTCCATGTTACTCATTTTGTTGGTATCCATATAATATATATATATATGAAAAAACACAATTTAGTCAATTGAATTATACAGTAACTCAAAATAATAGACAATTGATTTGTATGCAATTTAATTTAATATATTTAACATAATTTTTATATAAGTTACTGGAAAATGATTATCACGCATAATTTTCCCTAATACATTTTCATATTCCAGGATGTAAATCAGGATAAGACTACAATGATGAAATCATTATAATTAAATATAGACACAGACAATGTAGGAAGTCTGAGGAATTATAATAAAATATAAATTTAATAAAAAATAATAAAATGTTAATTAAATAATAATTTTACTTCATACTCTGGTGGGATATTACATAAAATTTAAGTGGAAATATTACCTTAACAAAACAGTTAATAATTTGGATCATTAAAAATTGTTTTTTTAAGAACATAAAAATAAAAAGTAAAATAAGTATTTAACATTAATATTACATGCCATGAGGATTCTGCCATAATCACAAATATTTTCAAAATAATACTTTCATCTGAGCTAGATATAACTTGATTCACATTAATTTACACAAGATTATACTTATTTAATAATGTTTTTTATGGTCTTAAAAAAATAACAGATTAGTGTCATTTCTTGAGAATTCATAAGAAGTTTGAATACAGAAATCAATCTGAGAACCTTGCAGTTGAAATCCGACATTCAGTTACTGTACTAAAGGATATAGGATAGTTTTCTTTCCATCTAAATAAAATGTGGAATTCTATTGATTTTAGGGACAATGACAATTAAATTATAGATTTTAATATAAGTCCTTTTTATTCTCAAATAATAAAACATCTTATCAGAGTTAATTTAATAAATTTATACATGGATTCTTTTTATAAAGTTAATGTTTGTAGATATTATTAAAGGCAAAATGTGATTCACCGAAATCTTTAAATAGAAATGCTAAAAAATAACTTCTTAAAAATCATTAAATATTATTGTGAAATAGCCAATTGACAATTCAAGTATATATATAAATGTCATATCTTATAGCCCTCCAGCAATAACCACCCAGTCTCTGTAACTTGTAATCTGATGTAATTATTTACATGGATCCCAAACTGTCTTCTGTAACTGTCTCTTTATTGACTCAGTTTCTCTCTTCAAATTAAATTTAAAAACTATTATTGATTCTCTTTTTATATTTTTCAACATATTTCTTTTTTAGAAAACAAAAATAGTTTATTCTACATTTAATTAATTACTTTACCCAGTTCAATAGAACAACATTGTTTTTACAAAAATAATTTAATGACTTTCTATTGTTTTAGAATTTTGAAGAAAAACATATTTAGAAAAGTTTAGTTCTTTCTAAATCTGACATATTAGATAAGTTATCATTTATTTAATTGATGAAATAGAATAAAAATACTTTACTACTGCAAAATGAAATAAATTTTAATGTATATATTACACACATAGGTATATATAAGTAACAAGCAACACTTTTTAAATAATTTTAATCATCTATACAATTATTTATTAAGTTACAAATATGATAATTTATATTTTATTCATAAACACAATTATCAACATCAGTAAATATACGAGCTAAAATAATAACTAAAATGGAAATGAAAGCATTCCAATGAAGATGCAGAAAAATTGATTATATTTTGACTAAAAAAAGTATGTGTTTCAAATCTATAAGGCATCTATTAGATTTAAATCAGGAAGTGATCATTAATTAGAGAGGAATATATTATGTATTAATGCAATGTTAGAAAGATAAAAATTATTAAACAAGGCAAAACTCTCCATACAGTAGTGCCACCCTGTGCCAACCAGAGTAATCATTGGATGCCAGAAGACTTGTGCACAAAATCCCTATCTCGTGCCTACTCATCCAAAATCCCCAGACTAGTTTCTGGCTTGCGGGCTTTGTCAACCAGGAGCCTCGGATCTGAGAGCACTGCACCTAGATCTTAGGGTCTAATGCAACCCTCCATCACTCACCTTTTAACTCTATTTAACTACAAATCTATGAGAATGAAATTGAAAATACAATAATATTTTCAATCTAAGCTCAATAGCTTATATAGTCATATGGGTCTGAACTCATTTCAGACATACATTTTGGTGTACCACTATCCTATTAGGCAGGAATGGTGTTAAACCACTAAACATCACAGGATCACTATCTTTTATACTTGCACATAATTGTTATTAAACAAGGCAAAACTTTCCATACAGTAGTGCCACCCTATGCCAACAAAAGTAGTGGTTTAACACCAATCCTGCCTAATAGGATAGTGGTGGCTATGGTTGTTAAAGAGCCAAAGACACCTAAATATGTGGGTGCTAAACTGAGTTCAGACCCATATGACTAGATAAGCTATTGAGCTTAGATTGAAAATATTAGTGTTTTCAATTTCACTCTCATAGTTTTGTAGTTAAGTAGAGTTAAAAGGTGGCTGCTGGAGGGTTGCATTAGATCTTAAGATCTAGGTGCAGTGCTCTCTGATCCAAGGCTCCTCACTGATGAAGGCCACAAGCCAGCAACTAGTCTTGGGATATTGGATGAGTATGCACTAGATAGAGATTTTATGCACAAGCCTTCAGGCATCCATTGATTACTCTGGTTGGCACAGGGTAGCACTACTGTATGGAGAGTTTTGCCTTGTTTAATAACAGTTATGTGCTAGTATAAGAGATAGTGATCATGTGATGTTTAGATAAAAGTTACTTAGAAAATAAAGATGAAGTACTAATAATTAATAATTCTAACCTTCAAAAAGTTTTAGAGAATTTAAACTAGAACTTGAATATAATTTTAAAACATTAATCTATTTCATGACTGTTTAAATTTGAAGGGTTTCAAGAAAATAATTGATACACTATTAAGTTCAGTTACATGGATACCCAATCTTTCTCATGACACACATATCTCAGTGCCATCTTATATTGTTAAACCACCTGATCACACACATGTTGAAAAGATAAATAATCACCAATATTCATCCATCATCAGATTTTCATTAAAATGGAAAGCTGAAGAGCTGTGGGTTGGAGTGGTTTTAAGCCTGTCCATTAAAGTATGAAGATTGGCTATTTTAATATAAAACTGAATACTGAACTGTATATATGTGTGGAGATGGTAATCTAGACCAACTGATGAGTGCTGGTTTAGCACAAAATATGTTATAGGTGATTATTTAACTTTTCAACCTGTGTGTGATTAGGTGGGTTAGTAATATAAGATGGCACTGAGAGTTCTGGCTCATGTGAAAATCTGAATTTTAATCCACCACATATTACATATATAAATGCAGGTATAAGCCTGTACAATGTATAGATACCCAATGTAAAAAAACTTTTTACTAGTGAATTTCCTTCTAAGCCAAGGGAATAAATGAAAAAAGGAATATGAAAAGAATTTAAATTGATTTGTTCAAAAAAACAAATCTAAAATGTTTTAAAATTATATGGAGCAAATGCAATGAAATTATAAATATATATTAGTGTAAATATGGGTAAATTGACAAGGCTATAGAAAATAATAGTTCTCAAAAGTAAAACTTAACATTATAAATTCAATTTTTAACTATATACTGTAGTGGTACATGTCAGAAGAAGAGATGTTCATCAGGTTCAGGATCCAATTTTCTATGATCTAGGTTTATAGGCTGAGATTCTCTTAATATTCTTTTTAAATTTGATTGAATAAAATTACTAACTATAAGATCAGTGACATTCTTCATTAATATAAATCGAAAACAAGGCTCTGCAATAACGTATATTTAGGTCAAAGAGTAATTTTATTAACTTCAAATATATTTAAAATAATAAATGATTAATGATCTTAGGGTTTAAAATAATAATAATAATAATAATAATAATAATAATAATAATAATAATAATAATAATAATAATAATAATAATAATAATAATAATAATAATAATAATAATAATAATAATAATAATAATAATAATAATAATAATAATTCAATTCAATTCATTTATTTACTGTACAAAACTACATCATAAAGCCAATTACAGTATTGCACCATAACAAATATATAAATACATAAATAAGTTTAAATGACAAATTATTAATATAAGTATGTGCCATATTTCAATAAAAGATAATTAACACATTTAAAAATCTAAAGTAAAATTCAATATCAGCATATAAACAATTATTATTAAGACATTAATAGTAACAAATAAATAAAAGGGATAAATATAAAACACATAACAAAAAATAAAGATAAAAAAACAATTTAATATATATATAAACAAAATACAAAATCAAGTTAAACCAATCAAATCTGACATTTAAATTTAATAACATTACAAAATTGATTATAATCTAAATTGAAGTAATTAATATTACTACAAATCTGATTATATAAAGATGATAGCCTAAACAAAGGAGAAAATCTAAGAACATTGGAATGACAAGTTTTAATGTAACAAACAGAAACTGACCGAGTACCATGCACATGAGATCTAATTATAACAGTAGAAATTGTATTAGATAAAAGAACTATTTTATTAACAAGTTTATAAAGATATTTAATATCTCTATATTATCTTCTAGAAGAAAGATGAACAATAGTTTTATTTTCCAAAGAAACATATTTAGAAAACTTATTATACCGGATTGTAATAAAGTACATCCCTGTTTAGAGCTAGGATTCCAAATGACTGAACAATATTCAATGATGGGAAGAACCAATGATAAAAATAATTTAAATTTTGTATCACCACTGAAATGATAACCAAACCTTAGAATAGTACCTATAATTTTTAAAGCCTTACCAATAATCATTTCCAAATGAGGAAGAAAGGATCCATTACTAGAAAATATAACTCCCAAATCTTTTTGGGATTCAACAGAAATAATTTTGTGAGAATTAATAAAATAAAAAAAATGCAAAACTTCAGATTTTTTAGAATACGAGACTAAGGAACATTTACTGAAATTAACAGTCATATTATTTAGATCACACCAAGCACTAAAATTATCTATATCATTTTGAAGAAGAGTGCAATCAAACACAGATGTGACTCTTCTAAAGATTTTACAGTCATCTGAATAGCACAAAAGATAAGAAGATTTTAAGCAACCCTTAAGGTCATTCATATAAATGTTAAAAAGCATAGTTGCTAAAATATTACCCTGAGGAACCCCCAAATTACATTTAAAATTAGATGAAATAGTATTATTAAATTTCATGTATGCAGTATGACCATGAAGAAAGCATTGAAACCAATAAACAAGCTTAGTAGAAAAACCCATTTGATATAATTTGCGAAGAAGAATACTGTGGTCTACTTTATCAAAAGCTCTTGATAAATCAAAATAAACAACATCAAGTCTCTGCTGGTCTTCAATTGCATGAGCTATATGATCATAAATTGTTAACAAATTAGTTTCTACAGATCTATTAGGTATAAAACCATGCTGTGAAGAAGATCCTATTGTGACACCCATGCTCTAATCAATGGTAGCAGTCCCATCACTAAGACCAGACTTCAGCTAGGGATCAAGCGGCTTGCAGGGTTAACAAAGTTCTGGAAGCTGGAGGCGAAATTAGTAGACTTTATAATTAAAGTTAACCTTGAGGCCCTACCAACAGCTGCATTCCTCCACCACAAGCGGAGATATAAAATGGATCTGATATGCCCTCTGTGCAAGAAAACCGATGAAACAATTTCCCACATTCTTCAGGAATGTGAGACCTGGAATAAACTACGCTACCTGACATTGCAAAAGACCACAGATAAAGACTGGGCCTAGGTGGATATGGTGAAAGCTTTTAAAACAGGCTCCTTTGGCAGTGTTAGATTGGCAACTTATGTTAACTTTGTCATCTGGTTGGCATGAAATAAGGTAACTTTTGAAAAGGGTATTGATTACAATATTGAGGTATTATACTTCAAATTGTTAAATGATGCCCAGGACCATGACAAGAGGACATGCCAGCCATGGCTAACCGATCAGACTTGGAACCAGATCAAACTAGGACCATGCCTTGCCTAGTGCAGTGCTTACCTTACATAATAAATAAATCGATATATTAGTAATTAGAAATTATAACAGCCCAAAGAGCACTAACATATCATGATGATAAATCCTAGGAAATGAAGGTAGTTAAGCCTGAACAAATTAATAAAAGATTAGGAATAGATAGAAGGGAAAGTGACTGCTCTACAAGTGGTATGCCATGCAAACCAAGAAATAAGCATATATACCTATAAAGCCATTTATAATATAACTGGGAGAGCTTTAATGGTGAAATAGACTTGCATAATTGGACAATCCAAACACCTTCTCATTTATAACAGTACTGGGAATGCTCAAATGGTGAAATAGACTTGTACAATTAGACAATCCAAGGACAATATTCCCACTGCAAGCGAAGTGGTTGCCTTGTTTCTTTCAAGCTATGGCCCCAAATAATAATGAGACATGAATAGAAGTGTTCAGAAAGTGTAACATTGCTGTTAATATAACAACATTTTTGTCTCCAAATAACTAATGGAGAAATGGACATGTATAATTGGACAGTTTTGTGAACAATAATTTCAGCATAAGAAGTTGGGTTTATGTGTGTAAGTCTGGAAGGGCAGGTGAATATTGTGTCACTGCACTTCTGGAACTATTAATATCCCACTCACCTATCCATACATTTATACTTGAATGTTCAAAATCATATGCATTGAATCAAGTGTATGGGTGCTGATGCACTTGACATGCACCGACACTCCCTAAATTTCTTTGTAATGATTCTTGTTGATTGCATTGTAAAACTTATGCCTCTTGAATCGTCTTGAGGCACAATAAAGGCATTTGAAAGTAAAATAATTTTATTATAAACACACCTCTCAATAATTCTAGAATAGTATGTAAAACAGAAATAGGTCTATAGTTATTAATACAATCACGTGATCCATTCTTAAAAATTGGGACCATTTTGGCACACTTAGGCACATTAGGAAAAACACAAGAGTTCAGTGATAAATTAAAAATAATGCAAGAGGTACTGCAATAAATTCAGCTAGCCCTTTGTAAATAAATGTAGGAATATTATCATTTATCAAACTAGAATGAATTTTAAGTTGCTTAATAGCCATAACAACATTATCCTTAGAAATATAGTCAATCATACAATGAACAGTTGAAGAATTACAAAATAATGCAATATTTGAAGATATTGTATCATGTGATGAATATACATCAGCAAAATGTTTTGAAAAGTCATTTGCACTTAAAGTGAAACCATGAGTAGCTTGAACCCTTTTCTTACACAAACCAGACTTATTAATGAAATCCCAAAATTCTTTAGGGTTAGAAGAAATATTAACCTCAATTTTTCTAATATAATTCTGCAAATCTCTTTTATAAACATGCTTCACCAATCTTCTGAAATTAACAAAATTATTATAAAAAAAGATATTCTGTGTTTTAAAATAAAGTCTACGATGATAAAACTTCCTTTTAATAATTTTAATAAGATCGCATGAAAACCAAGGAGGAAAACCCTTATAAAAAGGCCGCTTATTGGGAATATACAAATCAATAAAACTATTAATAATCTTTAAAAACCCATCCAAGCAATGATTTACATCATTAAAAGAATACAAAAAATTCCAATTAACCTTAGAAAAGTTACTACAAAAATTAACATAATTATCATTCCCATAATCCTTTCTTGAAATATTAGAAAAATTAATCTTTGAGTGACAAACATTAATATAAAACTCAAAAGGTGGATGATGAGCCTCAGTAGGAAAATTAACAGAAACAACTTGAAAATTACTAACTACTATAGAATTAAATAATAATAATAATAATAATAATAATAATAATAATAATAATAATAATAATAATAATAATAATAATAATAATAATAATAATAATAATAATAATAATAATAATAATAATAATAATAATAATAATAATTTACTTCTATATCTTATTGTATAAGATTTTCAAAAAATGATAAACCCGTTTGGAAAAGTAATTGCCCTACAGCCTATATATTTAAAAGACACACCTATACCGATATGTAGTAATCGTTTTGAATTTAAAATAAAACTACATAAAAACGTAGACGCCTCAACGATTCCAACACAGATTACAGATCAAGAAGCGACACTCTCTCTTCACATAAGAGGTCTAAAGCCACATTGTTTTGGCTGTGGACAGAGAGGACACCTAGCAACTCAGTGCGATAACACAAAAAGCAATCACTGTGAACAAACTAAAATCCTCTCCCCAGAACAACCCAGTGATGAAAATAAAATTTATAATAACACTACATCCATTGGCAACCCAATAATAGAAACCAGAAAAAACAGGTTCAAACACCCACAAACAAAAATAATAATGGAGCAGAATTGCCTATCCCAAAGACCAACCAAAAAAATAATAACACAAAAACTAACACAGAAATCCAAAATTCAAACGAAAATAATTCTCAAGAAACCACAACACAAAATACAGCAATTACATCACAGGATCAGCATCTCAATAAAACAAAATGTGTACCAAATAAAAATCAACAAACAGAAAGTAAACACACACAGTTATAAAATGAAAATATAAATCCAGATAATATAAAGATACCAATAATAAAAAAAACTACAATTATAAACAAAACTGCATCAAACATAATGGATGCAATAGAAGCCCCTCTTCCACCTATTCAAGAGAATACACCAGAGGGAAAAAGAAAGCCAGGTCGACCACCAAAAAACCATGAATCCAAAAAGGCAAAAAAAACAGACCAAAAGCACAACTCATCAGACATATATAATTTAGAAAATGATGAAATAGAAATGGATGTAAGCCAACAACAAATGGACACCTGTTCGGTTTCATCGCAAATTGCCTGTATAGAGTCTGAAGCAATATTAAATGAAAAAAAAAAACTGATAATAAACCCAACAATGTCTTAAATATGTATCAGCATCCATCTACTGCAATATAAACAAACATTTAGTATTAAAAATAAAATAAAAATCAATACCCTGTTAAAAAATTATTTAAAACATGAAGATAAAAATTGGATCTCTCAACATTAGAGGCTTAAATGCCACCAAAAAACTTTTTGATCTCAAAAAATGGTTACATACAACACAACCACACATACTGGGGCTTTTGGAAACAAAAATATACAGCAGCTCTCAAATTGATCCATCAAAATATTTAGTCAGCCAAGGTTTTTGTGCCTGATCAAGGCAATCATCATCACCATCAGGTGGCACAGGCATAATTATTTCCCACAACTGCCCTTTCGATTCTTTTAAAATTATATATATTGACTCTAATCTTATCATATTAACACTCCATCATAAAAATATCACACTTAACCTAGTATTTGTATATATACCACCAGGCTCTGTCATCATCTCCAGAATAATAGCAACAATAAATTCAATGCTTACAGCAACACCAAATCCCATAATACTCCTGGGAGATTTCAACATGACCTACCAAACTTTTGTCACCAAATGGATCCATCAAATAACAATCCCACTTATGAGTGCTGAGGGTTTTCTCCCATCAAACTCAATATCTTTTAATAACAATAGATATAAGTCACTTATTGATTTGTGTTTCTACTCACCAATGTTACATCATTATTTTAATCTTGAACTCTGTCCATCTATAATCTCAGATCATGCTGCTCAGTTCATCACCCTCGACCTAACAAAAATACAAAATACAACAATAGCCCTCCAAAAGACTATGCGAATACTTCTTCCAGCACAAACAACTGAATTCTTATATAATGCTCCAAAAACTTCAAAACATGTCACTCGATCCAGTACAAAAGTATATAGCATTCACCAATATACTTTCTTTCAACATCAATCATATTACCTGCAACTCAACACCCCCCACCAGATTATTAGCATTGGCAGATGAACTACATAAAAGAATAATCATTTCCAGACCAACTACAGATAATCAAACACAAATTAAAAAACTTACAGAAATGTACAACAATACATGCAATACACTAAAGCAATATGTAGCAATAAAAAAGAAAAAAATATGCCTTACACAACAACATACTTGGACCAGAGCATACATACGGTGGGCATTGGGATACCCATCCACAGTCAGAGTGCCTATGGCACTTGAAATAGATGGCTCTATAACAGCTGGACATAACAGGTTAAACCCAATATATCAACACTTTAAAAAAAAACTGCAAAAACAGAGAGTGTACATACCAAATGAAGACATATTTGAAGACCCTGAAACAGACACACCAATAACAACAACTGACATTGCATTTCAACTTGCAACAATAACAAACACATGTCACCCAGGACCACAAGGAATCCCCAAATTTGTGTTCAAACATCTTAGTCACTTCACATCAAAATACCTGTGCGATCTAGCCAATTACATATCCCAAAAAATTTACAACATACAAAGTCTATACCCAATTGCAATGGTTCCATTTAACAAAAAAACAACAGCAATATCATCTTTATCTAATCTACGACCAATTTCAATGGGACCTTTAGGAATAAAAATTCTTGAAAGAGTGATAAAGGAAAAAATAGAACAACACATACTCCCTGTGTTATCATCAGCACAATATGCCAAAAAAGGATCATCCATTGGCCAGGGTGCCTTAATGTACAAAACAATTATCAAAGTAGTAAAAAAAAAAAAGAAATATGCACCAATTATAGTTCAACTAGACATTGAGGCAGCTTTTGACTCAGTGCCTATAGCCAAATTATTAGACGTGCTGAAAAAAACAACAACACCTCCATCCCTACTATATATAATAGCCAATCTGCTACTCAGCCGTGAAATTCACATCACATTGAATGGAAAAAAATCACCAGTCTTCAGACCGAGTCAATCCATCCCACAAGGATCCCCCCTAAGTGCCTTGCTCTTTACAATATATATAAATCCTCTATTAATAGAAATACAGAAAAAAATAAAAGGCATTCAAATTCCAAACACTGCTTTAAATATATCATGCATAGCCTATATGGACGATGTAACTGTTTTCCTCCCCTCTAAAAAGAACCTCCCTATATTACAAGAGATAATCAAGAATTATACCTCAAATTTTAATTTAAAAATTAACACAAATAAAACTGCTGCATGGTCAATATACACAGGCAAGCACTGTACAGAGATGTTTAATGGTAAACCATCTGCTTTCCTTGGTTTCCCATTCTACCTTGGAACCAATGGAATGAGGCAAAAAATTCAAAATAAATTAAAAAAAGATGCTGAAAAAATCACAGCCTCACTTGAAAAGTCATACCTGTCAATATATGCAAAGGTAGCACTATTTAATCAACTTATAATTACAAAAATTACATACTATACATCTATAATAAAATTTGCAAAAACATTCATATCTAAAATCTTATCAATCTGTAACAAACTAATATGGAAGAGAAAGACAGTGGCAATATCTTTAAAAAATCTGAGCAGACCACCACAAAGCAATGGACTTGGACTCCATACAATCAATGTTTTTTACACGCAGAAATCAGTAAATCTAATAACAGCAACCATAAAAAGATTTCTAGACCTGGAGTGTGTAATCAGTATAATACCCACAGACAGACCACCCCCTTCATATGGATATCTATCCACACTGATTGAAGAACTCAAGCCAATATACAACAAAATATCACTCAATAATGACAACAAGTATACATACTGGGACATTTATAATATACTATATCCAAACCAGACACCTAATCTACAACCATCAGTTCTTGGAATAGACAACAGGCAACTACTGCAACAATTCAGAAAATGGTCATTAGAACCAAAATTATTTGAATTTCTACTTAAGCTTAATCTCAATGCTCTACCCACAACCCATTTCCTTAGATTTCATAGATTCTATACAAATATAGACCCCATGTGTGGGCTATGTCATAGAGAAGAAGAGACACAAGATCATTTTCTTCATTCCTGCAGTGCCCTAGAAACAATATGTCGCACAATGTTTACCACATACAGAAAGGCTATCATTTCAATTGATGAAATAATAAATACATTTAAAAAAGGCAACAACCCTGCTATTCATGCAGCAACATACAGCCTTTATGCCTACTGGTGCACCAGATGCACTTTTGCATTTGCCAATAACCCTCGACGCCACCCAGCAACATATTCAATAAAACTAGAACTGTTAAGAAAAAGAGACAGCATCCTAGCTCAACCAGATATATTTGCAGCCACATGGTCACAGTTGAAACAAAGATCCAGTCTATGAAATATAAAGGCCAATAAGATAGATGATGACATTTTGAACATCAGCATTTTTTCCAACTTTAAAAAAAATGCAAGCATAAACTGAACTAAATAGAAGACCAAATTTAAAAACAAGAAGGAAAAAAAAAAGTATGCCGAAAAGATAAAGACTTATATACTGAAAGTTGTAATTTGTTTTTCATTTGTAAAAAATCAATATATGACTCTGTAACTTTTTAGACTCAATAAAGTTTTGCTTTGAAACATAATAATAATAATAATAATAATAATAATAATAATAATAATAATAATAATAATAATAATAATAATAATAATAATAATAATAATAATAATAATAATAATAATAATAATAATAATAATAATAATAATAATAATAATAATAATAATAATAATAATAATAATAATAATAATAATAATAATAATAATAATAATAATAATAATAATAATAATAATAATAATAATAATAATAATAATAATAATAATAATAATAATAATAATAATAATAATAATAATAATAATAATAATAATAATAATAATAATAATAATAATAATAATAATAATAATAATAATTGATATGAGTGAATAAATGAAACAATACGAACTGGTTATATGAAAAATCAACCAACTTTACTTACATCATTAGTAAATAAATGACATTAATAGTTTAAATGGCCCCAATAAACTTATAACATTCAATCATGAAGTTGTTACAAATAGCTTTATAAATAAATGTTACATTAAAGCTTTTATGAAATTCAAATAAATTGTTGGATAAATATGACAGGCAAATTTATATAGAATGACAATATCCTTTAGTATATTCTCATCAGTTAAAACATAAATAATATAATGTGTGCTAACTATCTAAATGTTCCCACATTCATGCATGGTAATGTATATGCACACAAATATACCAATAAAGTATTAAAATGGTTTTACCTGGTCAGTAAACCTCTAAAACAAAGAAAAATATGCATGCATAATAAAAAAATATATAAGTGAAATTTTATCATTTCTGAGAAATTTCCATTTTTAAAAATTCTTGTTTAAGACCTTTATTCTAAATCTGGTAATCAGTTAAACTTAACAGGCTTAATGGATGAATTTGCTCTAGGTTGTGATTTGTTTATGCTAAATCAGTTATCTCCTGTAACTTGAAGGATGATAAAATTTTCCGAGAAAGTTTCATTTGGCTCCTCTAATTCATAAACAACTTCTGTCGTGGAATTTTGTTAGATTTGTGATCAAATGGCTTATTTAAATTGGAATAAATTTATTTTATAATTTCTTAGTTTCATGACTCATACTTCATTGTCAAAATTTTAATTAATGTTGATAGATAGAATTCTTTTACAATCTATGCAAATGATTATTAGATTTATAGGCCGAAAATGAAAAGGCATTTGACCCATGACTTCTAGCAAGGCATTCTGTTTTTCAAACACCAACTGTATATTTCTACAAGAAATACATTCGATATTAGCAGCTGAAGATTTAGATTGCAAGTAATTGTGTCTTGCTTTGTAATTTCACATAACATTGTTATAGGGAATCTAGAATAAGTTAATTAATGATGCTTTTATATAATTTTTTGTATATTCTTATATGCATTTAAAATTAATGTTTTAAAATTTTCACAGATTAATAAGATATAAAACATTTAATCTTTATAAAATAAATAAAATAAGCTTTTGGTATTTAGGTTTTTACTTAATAATCTCACCTAAATTCATATATTATAATAATTACTCTTTCTTATTGCATTGCCAAATTATACTATATAATACTAAATCATCCATGCACTTTACTATTGTTACACAATACTTTATTTACCACCCTCTTTTACAGTTTTGATTGCCCCAGCAATCTTCTTCAGAACTCTTATATCTCCTAATTTCAACTAAGATTGCTGGAGCTATCAAAACTGTAAACTGTAAAAGAGAGAGGTAAATAAAGCATTGTGTAACAGTAGTAAAGTGCATGAATAATTTAGTATTATATACTAAATTTATATACTCAGCTATTATCATTGTACCTTTGTTTATTAAAGTCTAAATTATAACCAACTTTTCTTTTACAAACATTTATTTATAGCTTGGAATTTTTTTTTTTTCTAATAAACATCCCAGAAAAAAAAGTTATAAATCATTTATTTAACACAAACAATATATAAATAATTAATTAACAAATAAATTGCTTCTCATAAAAGAAAACAGATAACAAACAAACATTTTTTATTATTTTAGATTTAAGAATAGGCATATCATTATATATATTGTTAATAACTAACAATTTTATGTTAACTATAGGTCTCCAGCCTTATGTCAATTTTAAATCTGAAAAAAAAAAAGACAAATACTCAACAGAAAATAAACATATTTATTTTAATTGCATTATTTTTGATATTACTTATGGCATTAATATAAAAAAAACCTTC
The DNA here is from genome assembly GCA_028023455.1 of Epiperipatus broadwayi. NCBI lineage: Eukaryota > Metazoa > Onychophora > Udeonychophora > Euonychophora > Peripatidae > Epiperipatus > Epiperipatus broadwayi. The sequence continues at coordinate 534,799 of JAQFVV010006492.1, forward strand.
AAATTCAAAAATTTTTATTAAGACATTCCTAAATATAAATCTTTTTACTAATGTCAAATTTTACTAATCTCAAAAGTGAGCCAAACTTAACTCTAATAATATATTTATAATAATTGGAAGAATGTAATACTCTAAAAAGGTAATAAAGAAGATATTAGAAATTACAAAACTATCAGTTTTTAATCAGTTCTATACAAAAAGTTATTTCAAAATAATTACAACTCATCTACAGCAAATTTTGAAATTTAACTAAAGAAAAGAACAAGCTAGATTTAAAAGTGGTTTAAGTGCAAATTCATAAGATGTCAGGACTATTATGAAGGATCAAAACTGTATTTTGTCTGAAGAAGTATGGGAAGTTAAATAGTGGTGTGGCATAGCTGTTCAAAATTGTGGTAATCAATCAATATGTATCATGAAATTATAAAATTAGTTGATTGCTTACATCTTTTCCTTGATGTCATAACATAGCTGTGGAAACTTGTTATATCCAATCAAAATATGTCAAGACTGCATATAGTTTGATATCATATAGAACTTTGACTAAAGACACAGAGTAGCAGTCAAACCTTGTGTACAACCAGTCCATATGTAACATAGTTTTATGAATGCACTCTGTATTAATTTTCCTTAATAAAAAAAGTACAAGGGATCATATCCAAATAATAACAGATATTATAGAAAGGATCAATGAATGAGTTACCATTATACTTTGTATTTATAGATTATGAAAAGGTCTTTGATTCTATTTTCTCAGTAATTAAAGGATTGGATCATAAAGATATGAAATCAGGATATTGTGATATTCTACATAATACTTATAAAAATGCAACAGCAACAATTAGATTATATGATACTAGGAAGATTAATATTAAGAAATATGTATCATAAGGTGAGTCGATATCTCCAAAACATTTTGTAGCAGTTTTGCAAGAAATATTTCATGGATTAAATAGAGAAGCTAAGGGAATAAAAGTAAATGGTGATCAGATACATTGATCAGATTATTACTACAGATGGAAGCATAACAGAGAAAATTAATCATAGAATTAACTTGGGTTGGAGTGCATTTGATAGAAGTAACTTGGTATTAAAAAAAATATGCCGTATTTTTTAAAGAGGTTTTTAATAAATGTGTTTCACCAGTCTTTACTTGTGAATCTGAAACTTAGACACTTAATAGGAGAGTAATATAGAGTTTTCAAACCATGCAACAAAGTATGGAAAGATGTATGTTAGAAGTAAAAAGAGATTGAAAATAAACTATATGGATGAAAAGACAAAGACAAACAGAAACAGAAGTTAAGTTGGACTGGACATATTTTTAAAAATAGATAAAAATAAAATTTAAGTCTTAAACTGGATTCCAAGAAATTGTAAAAGACTTAAAAAGAGACTACATATGAGATGGATGAATAAAATAAGAATGCTAAAGTAATGTGGATAAGAAATGCTAGAGATTGTAGATGATATATTGAATTTGAAGAGACCTTCATCCTGCAGTGGATCGATAATGGGTGAAAGTGATGATATCATTTTTAAAGTAATTATTATTTTTAATAATGATGATTATTATCTAGAAAGTTTTAACTCCAATATCCAATGACTTTTTCTTAGGAGTTTGAGCAAATAAATCTTAATTCTTTTGAAATCATAATAAATTAATCTCTAGATTAAATATTATCTTTTACTTTATTTAACATTATAAAATAAAATATAAAAAAATTCTAATTTATGTATTTCAAATTTATAAACTAAGATTTACTTATATGAAGTGAGATTATATATAATATAATTAAATAAGTAATAATTTACTTTCATTGGATTTCAAATATTTCAATTCAACTTAAAGTCTAAAAGTTATTTTTTGTTTCAGATATAATTTTATTTTATTCAATCTAATAAAATGTTAGAGGGAATCATTCAGATATGCACTTATCTAGTTCATGGAGTAAAATTAGTTCACTCTGGTAAATCTAGGACAGATAATCTTCTCCCAGTTGCAATCCCTCATCTCATAAGGCTGACTAAGTTCCTGAAATTGGAACCAAAGTTTGTTGATTTTTTGGTTAAGCTCAACCTTGGAGCCTTTGCCTACTGGGATTTTTCTTTGTAATCAGAGGGGACACAACATTGATATAGTGTGTACTCTTTGTAGAAGATTTGATGAGTCTATTGAACACATACTCTATCAATGTGAATAATGGACTCGGTTACGGAATATTGCCCTACAGAGGATTACAGGATACAATTCTTCAAATGTCTACCTTAATGATGCATTCAAAAGTGGAAAATTTGGCCCATACACCTGGCTACTTTCATAAATTTTATCATATGGAAGATTAGATGTAAGGTATTATTTGATAGAGAGTTGGCCAGTCTTATTGAAGACATTTTCTTAAAGTTGTTATATAAAGCTAAAGAAAGTGATCTAAGAACATGCCTGCCTAGTCTTGCTGAGCAAACATGGAGTCAATTAAATATTTAGCAATAGCCATGTATATTATTTATTCATGACACTTAAACTTTACACACCATGGGATTTATATGCCAAATGAAATCACCCCTGATAAGTAACATAACATAAATTTTACTTTTAATCCTGTACTCATCATCTAATTTAATAACTAATTAGTCTTTAATGTATCAGAAATGATTGTAAACATGAACTCTATATTACAATGTATATTTTACTTTTTGTGCAAATAAAGATTATTTTGAAAAAAAAAAAATTAATATCATAAAATGATCTAATTAAATAATTGTTTTAATTGGATCTAGAAAATAGTTCTTTTATTTTTGGTATATGAACTGTTTGAAAAATCACTTCTTTTCTTTGGAAAAGTATTATTTAATAAATTAGATATATTAAACAACCTCCATATTCCCCATTCTTTTTAGATTCATATAAATAAAGATACAATAAAAGACAAATGACCCCCAAGATGCATTTTGTGCTGAACCAGCACTCATCAGTTGGCCTAGGTCACTATCTCCTATATATATATATATAAAAAGAGTATTTATCTATAGTAAATTGTTACATTTTTATTTATCATTGTCAAACTCACTCCACTCATAACTTTGATACCATCCACCTCAGATAAATACAATAATGTTTATTACTAATCATTTTCTAAACTAGAGATTATCTCTAGCACAGATATAAACTTTAAACCTCAGTTAGAGATTAATATATCTGATTTTTTAATTTTAAACATACACACACATGGAGTTATTCACTTTTCTCTTTCCCATGTATAATATCTTTATAGATATATTAAACAACCTCCATACTTCCCCATTGTTTTTAAATTTATATAAGGATACAATAAAAAATAAATGCCCCCCAAGATGCATTTTGTGCTGAACCAGCACTCATCAGTTGGCCCAGGTCACTATATCCCATATAAATCTCTATTATATGAAGAGTATCTGAGGTTTAAAGTTTATATCTGTGTTAGAGATAATTTTTAGTTTAGAAAATGATTAGTAATAATCATTATTGTATTTATCTGTGGTGGATAATGTTAAAGTTGTGAGTGGAGTGAATTTGACAATGGTAAATAAAAATGTAATAATTTACTATAGATAAATACTCTTCATATAATATATATATATATGGAAGATAAATGACCTGGGCCGACTGATGAGCTCTGGTTCAGCACAAAATGCATCTTGGGAACATTTGTCTTTTATTGTATCTTTATATGAATTTAAAAAGAATAGGGAAGTATAGAGGTTGTTTAGTATATCTAGAAACATATTACACATGGGGAAAAGAAAGATGAATAACTCCATGTATGTATATGTTTAAATTTAAAAATCAGATATATTAATCTTTAACTAAGGTTTAAAGTTTGTATTTGTGCTAGAGATAATCTCTAGTTTGGAAAATAATTGGTAATAATCATTATTGTATTTATCTGAGATGGATGATGTCAAAGTTGTGAGTGGAGTGAGTTTGACAATGACAGATAAAAATATAACAATTTAATAAATTAGCAAGTTTGTAACTTGGAAATTTGATATTAGTAAAAGGTATATATCTAAGTAAGTTGGAAATTTTACCTTAATAAAAAAAAAAATTGAATTTTTCTTTGCATTAAATATCTTACAAGCAGTAGCAATGATAATACAATTAATTTTTGCTTATTGCTTGTTAATTGAACATTTATCCTTTTTTAGATTTGAAAATGGCATACGTCTGGTCACATGTAGATGTATAAGAACAATCTGCTGATTTGAGACAATCTAAAGATTCAAAAAAAAAATGTTCTATGTAATTTTGAAATCTTTCAATCAAACGTTGTAATCATGTCAACTGTCTTTAAACTATTTCAAATAACTGATTTGTCACTTTTAACATGAAGTTTTAATGATTGCTTTCAAATTAACACTTACGAAAATTTCAAAAACCTTATTATCACCAAGATCAACTTTTCCCCATCTTTTTGAAATAACAAATCTTTAAATTTATATTTTATGCTCTTTCCATCTGGTTTGATAAAAATTTAAACCAACAATAAATTATTTAGCTTAAAATAATTTTATTTAAAATATTTTATCTCTTTAATATCGATTAATTTTTAGTATAGCTTTTTAACATTTAATATTGACTAAAATTTATATACGCACACTCAGACATTTATCTATATATTTGCTCAATACATTTTATCATATATATGTCATTAAATATTTGGATGCAATGGTACCTATTTTTTTAATTGTTAGCTTGGTTTAAATATTAAAGTCGATCTAATTAAATTTGCCTTATGAATCATTCTTTATGTATAATTATCACTATAGTATTATTTTATATATATATTTCACTTTAAATAATCTACATTGCTCATAATACAATGATGCAAACATTTCACTATATATATATATGTGTGTGCGCACGCGTGTAAATAAATATATAATAATACAATTTGATCTATAAGTGTTAAATTTCCTGTGTTCATATTTTTTTGACAATCCATTTTAGATAAATGATTAGTGGTCATTATTTATTAGCTATAAATAATCATATTCTTAGCCTGATATAAAGTTTAATATATATATATATATATTGTAGAATATGAATATATAATACTACAATTCTTAATTATATAAATAAATAAATTCACTTTTCTTGAATAAATATTTTTGACACAATATTTAATATATGATAAATTAAAATTAATATTTTATTTAAAAAATAATCTATTTAAGAATATGTCTTACATTTATAAGAATCATTAATAAAAATCAATAACCTGAGACATTATTTTCAAGTTTTTTTTCTTTTATACTTTATGAAATACCATTAAATAAATTTGAAATAATCAAATGAAAACATTAGATCAAAAATAACTATTATTAGTATTTTAGTCATCATTAAAATGTTTCAAGTGTAAATTAATAGTAGATTAAAAATCACAAAAATGGAATTTTATAGCATGCATGCACCCATATGACATTTTAATATACAATAGACTAAGAACCGTATTGTATCTAACCACATCCTCAATTATATACTATCCCAAAAAGAATGTAAAGAAATAAACTAACATGTAAATAAACAAGCAAAAGAAATTAAAATTCACAAATTTTATAAATATTTTATCAGTCTTTTTTTTTTCTCTGAGCATCAGATGCCATCTTTTTTTTAAAAGGAAATTTTGTAAATAAACTTTACAATTATTCATATAATGTCAAAGTATTAACTATCATATTTGATTATGATCTCATTTATAATATTATAATATAATTGTAGTATATTTATATTTAATGCTGCCAATTGTACTATTTGTTTGTGATCATTATATTTTTAGAAAACTTATAAGTTATGGTATTAAAGCAGTGAAATTTGGATATTTAGACCAGAAGTGTAGATGTTTATTTTACAAGTTTTGCAGTGTATAAATAACATGTAAGAATTTCTTGACTTTAACGATATTCAGTAGTATCTTTATATTCAGAATAATATGGTGAAGTTAAAATTTAGTTTATCTTCATGAATAATAAATCTGATGATGAGCATAATGCATATGTTCATAAAGAACATTTTCTTTAAATTAACAAGAGCTTATTAATAAAAGCTATGATAAAGATATCACTTGAATATATGGATGCATGATCTTATCAACGTTGACATATAAAGTTAACAGTTAAGTTAAATGGATGATTATTCTTTATTAGGGGAATAACTATTTAGGCAAGGATTTGATAATGTTTTAGGGATCCAAAAATATACGATATAAAATTTCTGAATTTTTGAACATAGTTAAGATAATAAAATTGTTATTAAAGATTGGGAGTAATTACAAAACAAATGATGCAATAATTAATAATTATTTTTTGTTAAAATATTAGAGATCAAAAAAATAAATGTCATAACACAGTGATATTACTGTGAATGATATGAAATTAATATTTTTTAATTTAAATTTACACACTCATTAAATCCTCATATAGATTTAAATTGATAAAATTATTATTATAGGTTACATTTGTTAAGAAAAGCATTAATAATAAATATAAATTTTAGTCATAAAAATTCACTTTCAGATAGTAAATTATTATATGAAGTTAATATAAACATTTATATTTTATAAAGAGAATGGAGATGGAATATATAATTTTATAAAACATTATATTATTATAACGAAATATTTATTTGATAAAGATAAATGGAATAAAATTAAATGATGATGTTTCAAAGGTAGATGATTAATAATACTTATTACTGTATAATAGAAATAGTTCTATTTTGTAAATAATTTTATGTTATATTGTTTTATTGTTTAATTTTGTTGTTTATAAAATTATTTATTAATTTTAAAAAACAATAATTAATAAAGTTTGAAAGTACTATGGTAATAAATTTAAATATTTATTAATTTGACTAAGTGCATATAGTCAATACTTTCTTATTCTGAGTCATTATCACTACATCATATTCCTAGATTGTTAATGGTATGTAATTATATATACAAATTAGTTTGAATTATAAAATTTAAATCTTGCATAACAATCAACACAATAATAAGATCACATGATTACTATCTCTTATACTAGCACATACTTGTTATTAAACAAAGTATGTGGTGTTTAGTGGTTTAACACCAATCCTGCCTAATAGAATAGTGGTGGTTATGGTTGTTAAAGAGCCAAAGACACCAAAATGTATGGGTGCTGAACTAAGTTCAGACTCATATGATTATATAAGCTATTGATCTTAGATTGAAAATATTATTATGTTTTCGATTCATTGTCATAGTTTTGTAGTTAAGTAAAGATAAAAGGTGGCTGCTGGAGGGTTGCATTAGACCCTAAGATCTAGGTGCAGTGCTCTCAGATCCAAGGCTCCTTACTGATGAAGCCACAAGCCAAAAATTAGTCTGGGGATATTGGATGAGTAGGTACTAGGTAGGGATTTTATGCACAAGCCTTCTGGCATTCATTGATTACTCTGGTAGGCACAGGGTAGCACTACTGTATGGAGAGTTTTACCTTGTTTAATAACAATAATAAGATAATGTATGGTAATTATTTAAAGGTAAAATATTTTAAAATATATATTGATTAGTATCAAGTTGCTATTATTATATGAGTCATAAGTGAAGATTGAATTCTATATGCAAAAAAGAAAGTCATTTTTAAGTAGTCAGGTGATAATTATTTTTTATTGAAGATCATGTAATTATAAAATAGTAAAATAATATTTATTACTATGATACTTAAGAGTTTTTTTGATTAGCACATTTCATATAGATGTAATGTTGATTAAATGGTTAATTAAGAAATAATGATAACCTGAGATCTCTTTATTATCATATTATTATTATTATTATTAACAATGGTACTATTAAAATAATACTTACTCGAAAATAGATCATCAGTAAATTTATGGTAGAATATTATTAATCAATTCACAACAAAGGAAATTTTATTGTAGATATTATTAATTAGTTTGTAATAACTATAGATATTCTCTTTAGATTTATTAAGTATTAGTGTTAGTCATGGGAATATCTGGAGGTTTAATAATGAGAAGCATCTTAATAGTCTTATGCCACTGAATAGATACTTTGGTATTTATTTAATGTTAAAAGGTTTGTGGTTTTGTTAAATATGATAGTAAGTCTCATGGTTGATAGTATGAAGCTAAAGTAGTTTGCAGTAATAAGAAGATAAACATTATACAAGAAAATAATAGCTTAATTTATGTATTTAGGAACTTATTTATGTTATCCATTTGGCAAGGTACAACATATATATATATATGAATTATTGTATATTAAATAAATAAATCTGCAAGATATGTTTTATTTTACTTTATATATGATTTGAAAAATGTAATTTAATTTGTAAAGTTTTTTTTTTTATTCTTTATAAACAGTTTATTTATTGCAAGTTAAGAAAACTTTATTTTATGAACACGTATATTTTAAGAGAATTATTTATTGTTTGGAATTTAACTCTTATTTTAAAATAATTTTATTGAGGTATTATATGTGGTTAGAAAATTAAAGTTTTGTTAGAGATATGAAAAACATTTGAGAGCATTAAATTACAAGTACATATGTGTTAGTAAACGATATATTAATTAATGTTTAAGCATCAGAAATTTGGTTTATTAAAGTCTGTCTTGGAATCTGGAATTTAACTCTTAATTACAAAAAAACATAGCAACAAGATAAATTTGAGTTACATTATAGAAACAAACTTTAGAATAGTGATCTAAATACATTAGAAAAAAGTATTTGAACCCCTGATTTTAGTTTGATCATTATTTCTTAATCTGCATCTCAGTAAGAAAACTAAGCAAAGTTAATGTCTTATATATTTTATTAGTATTTGGATTTTTATTAAAAATAAACAGCTAAGTAGAGAAAAATGTTTGCTTCAAAAGACATCTCTTTTGAGAAATCTGCAGATCATTGTATAATAAAATCATTTCATTATATAATGCACTTAAAGTCCTAAGAACTGTACAAGATCATGGAACAATTTAAATGCTGTAACATATAATATTCAGAAAATAAGCTAAGGGATACCACATAAAACTTTAGAAATAAATTAAATATTGCAATATCTACTATGGAAAATAATAAATGCTCTTATGCCTATAAAAATGAAAATATTAACATCACTCATGTTACTATGGAATATTTCATTTAAAACATATTTCATCAATGTGGATAAAACTCTTGAATAATATAACTGGAATATAATTAAATTTAAATACTACATTTATATAAATTATCATATATTACAAAAAGAGGGATTTTAATGAGTTCTCTAAAAACTTTTGGAATGCTACTTTTATCATAATTTATGCAAATATTATTATGTTGATGTGAATTAATAAATATTCTTCTAGTGCAATAGTAGTTTTAAAAATATACCTTATAATTATGGGAGTAATTTAACAGGTAGTATATTTTTTCTTTATTATTCATTTATCTATTTTAGAATGCACATGTTTGTTTATAAAAGATAAAATGTAGACTAAACAAAAAGAAAATTTAAAATGCTTAAAAAACAAAAAATTAAATATAAATTTCTTAATACTACTTTTGGTTTATTTAAATTTAGATATGTTTCACTTGTTTTCTTTATATATATTTTAAAAAAACAGAATAGATTTTAAATATAATTATTTATGAATTATTTTTGACAATATGTAGTTAATATATATTGATAACTTTATATTTTCTGTATTTAAATTAATGAATTTACATTTATGATTGTAAAAAAAAAAAACAATAAGTAAACAAAACAATTAATTTTTAATATATATATTAGTATTTATTTATAAGTATTTATGCAAATATAATACAATTTCTTTTTGGTTTTATTAAGATATCATTCACAACATTTGCTAAATACATGTATAAATTATACTTGTATAATAAATAACAGAATAATTAATTCCTAATAAAATAGCTTATATATGTGTGATAATTATATAACTGAATATTTGTAAATACAGTAACTAAATAATTAAAAAATTTTATCCACTTAGGAGCACTTTCAATTATTCCAGTAATCTGTGTCAACTAAAGCTTTGAAAGGCTAACTTTCCCACAATTATGTGAACTTAACGTTTGTTGCCTGCCTGTTAATTAAGTCATGTTTATATTTGTATATTAGCATAGCTTTCTTTATTTTTCTTTTATTGTTATTTTTTTCAATTTGTAATATTTTTACATTATTAAAATTGAAGTCAAAACTATAAATACATGAATTATTATGGTCATAAAAAACTGATGCTGAAACATTATTATTTACTATGCAATTTTGTTTTGATTACAAAATATAAGAATAAAAATTTTAACAATAAAATTGATTCTCCTGCTAATACAAAAATATGGATATCAATCCCATATATTTCAAATGATCAAGTAAATTTTATAAGGAAAATTTATAAAGGAATATGTGATATTGCATTTTACACACCTCCTACATTAAACAAATTAATAAATAACCCCAAAGTTAAAACCTCATTTATAAATAAAAATTGTGTCATTTATAAATGGATATGTAGGTGTGGCAGTGGATATATAGGTGAATGTATATGTACATTGGAAAAAAGAACTAAAGAACACTTGCTATTATTAAAATGAGTTCAGAAATCGGAACAAAATTGCATAGTAGATAATAATGTTTCAGCATCTGTTTTTTACGACCATAATAAATCATGTATTTATGGTTTGGCTTCAATTTTAATAATGTAAAAATATTGCAAATTGAAAAAAATAACAATAAAAGAAAAATAAAGGAAGCTATGTTAATATACAAATATAAACATGACTTAATTAACAGGCAAGTAGCAAATGTTAAGCTCATGGAATTGTGGAAATGTTAGCCTTTCAAAGCTTTAGTTGACAAAGATTACTGGGATAATCAAAAGTGCTCCTAAGTGGATAAAAAATTTTAATTATTTAGTTACTGTATTTACAAATATTCAGTTATATAATTACGTATATTGCTTTAAAAATAAAGACATCAAATAATATATATATATTCTAACCATGCCTTTGTGCATCTCACTTCTGGGCAGTATAGTATTAAATAAAGATGGGTTAGCTCAGTTAAGATTATGTTTTAGTTAAATGCAAATAATTAATAAATAAAATACCCTGCATTAAAAATTAAACATTCTACTATCAAAATAATGAAAAGATTCAGTTTATAAAATAAATAAATAAATATTTATTATTTCATGAGACTTGGAAGTGAAAATACAGGTGACAAGAAAGATTGCATTGAGCCAATATCCCACAGGTTACTACCTCAATGGCATAAGAACACTATCCCCCCTTATTACTATTTCAAATAATAAACTTATCGTATTCTTATGACTTTAATAAATCCTATTCATTAAGATTAAACTAATAATGAAATCTTAATCTTTATCTACTATAATTTAGCTCAATAAAATCTCAGGTTCATAAAATTGTTCTAAGTTAATTTAAAAATCACTGTAGTAAAACATGAGAAGGGATTTTATGTCATACTCTACTACACTTAAACTAATAATAACAAATAATAATATTCTTCATCGTATGAACTAATTCTGTATACCTTTTCTTTTCATTATAATTTTTATTACCATAATAAAATAATATAATATAATCTTTTATCTTCAGATAATAATGTGATAAATATGTGGTAGCATTTATAATCTGACAAATAAAGGTGTGTGACAACTAATAGCATATAATTCAATGTACCATTATGATAACTAATTTATGACCATAAGATAATGTAAAAAAATATGATTATTTAATTAAATGAATGCCAAGAAAATATTTGAATTCTTAAAATAATCCTTTATTTATCTCTGTGCAAAAAAAATATCATTTTTGATTCAGTTATTCCGTGTATCTCATGCAGTGTAATGGGAAAATGAAACAGTCAGGACACACAAATTTTGAAAAACAAATTTAACAAAGTTTATTATTAACAATAAAATAAAATAAACAATTTATTTACAATATTTACATTGGATATCCTCAATTTACACCATTCTACATTTTTTATTGCTTAGTTATTAAACAATCTAGAATTTATTTAAGTCTTCATTCTGATTTAAAATAATAATAATAAAATACCATTTTATTTATCTCTTTCTAATTAAACTTATGATAAATTACATTTATTTATTTTTATTTTAAAAGATATATATATATCCTATCCTTAAATATTATTTAACTATACTTTTCTTTCTAAAAAAAATCCATAGAAACATACTAAGGAAAAACACAAAAAATAACATTATTGTGAGTATGGATCTTTTAAAAATAAACAATTTTCACTTTGCAATGTTAAAAGATGTCATATGAAATATTTACTAATAATTTATTACTAGATTTTCTGGATATCGTTGTTTACTACATTATGTTTATTAAATACAACATATCCCCATTTAATATTACTTTAATACTATATAATTGTAATTACTGATATATTCTCTATTATTTAATAAATACAGAATTATACCTATGTTTACTGTTTATATCGTTTTACTTTGTACCATTATATTTTTAAAAATATGCAATACTTATTTTAAAACAAAATAAAGCATTTAAAAGTTATTTAACATTTTAAAGAACAACTTTGTTTTATATACTTTATTCTTGAAATTTTATTTTATTTCCAAAATAAATTCAAAAAAACATATTTTATTATTCTTTTTCTTTTTTTAGGATCCATTGGATTTTCAATTCCAATTTATACAAATTCTACTTCTTCTAAGTAAATGAACTTATCTCATTCAAACGATAGCATATCTTAAACTCTAAATTGTCTATTATTTCTTTTCAAATATATCATACTGAATGATGTAGTTACATTGGAAATCTAGAAAGTGAATAGATGAGTAGGAAGGGAAGCAAAAGTAAAGTATAACTCATAGCATATATCAAAAATATCATGGCACAGTGTATCTATAAAAAATAGAGGCCTGACCTATTTTGTCCAAAGTCCTCCAATACTATTAATGATGTCAAGCTATTCCTTCAGCTTTATTAAAACATCAATACTTAAAGAAAAATAGACACTGTCCAAAATAAATATACAATTACAGGGCTTTGTTAACTGCATTGCATATCCACTAAGATTATAAAATATTCATATTCCCTCATCACATCCTATTATAACATCATCTTGGGTTCATGTTAACCATATTACTACCAAGCCACTATCTTATCATTATTTCCTAAAGATTTATCACATCTTACATCGACAAAATAACTATCTTGCATATTCAAAACAATAAATAAAATTCATTTATAATTAGAACGATCTCATTGATCCACAAGAAAAGTTTGCTTACTTCCTTATTCTATATTCTAAACCTTTACAAACTAATCATATAAATACTTAACATCCAATAATATGAAAGTTTTTTAAAAGAATCACATAAATCTTTATCATCATGTTATGTTATATTATTAGTATAAAATTATAGTATGCATATTCTCAAAATAAATCCTAATCTCATAATTTTAAAAGTGTTGTATAAAATGTGTTTACATATAATTAAACATTTAAACTTTCATACATTATAATTCATAGGCAATCTAAATATATATATATATACATCATAAAAATATCCATATTCATTAACTATAACCAAGTGATATTCTCTGGTCATCACTTTTTGCAGTCTTCGATTTTCCATCAATTAGATACATTGCAATACATGAAAACACATTCATACCTTTATTTAAAATGTTCTTATTTAAATTATTAAATTATTATATTATAGGATTTTAATATTATCAATAGATTAATGTTCATGTGCCTACTCTTACAATCTAGAAAATTTACATTTAAAATAAATAGTAATAAATGAAAATTATATTTACATAACTTCAGCTGAAAATGAATGTTTTTTTTTATAAGTCCAAATATTTCCATTTTCTTTCTCAAAAGTTTTTTTTTTAAATGTTCTATTCAAAAGTAATTCTACAATCTCCCCCATTGCTATGATGATGAATAAGACTACGTTTCCTGCAGTAAGTGTCATCCAAATTTCCGGCATGAAAATCTCTGGTTTTAAAATGAATAATAAAAAAATATATTACGACATCTTGAAAATCTTGAAAATTAAAGAAAACAATCACCAATCGATTCTGGAATAGTTAATAGAATAATAGTTTATGACTTCTATAGTCCAGAATGATGATTATTAAAATTATAATACTAAAAATAATCCTATGAAGCTTCTATAGGCATATTGATGCATCATATCTCTTTAGCTTAGCTTGAATTATTCAGATAAACTTTTGCACAATACTTATTTCCATAATTCCACATTTTATTTATAAACATGTTCATTTCTTTATAGGTTTCTTCTTCAAGGAAATTTATTATTATTTATTACATATTCAGAGGTTTTTCTCATTTTAAATTATCAGCTTTTAAAACAATTTTATATATGCGTATTAACCCTCTATATGCCTTAGGTTTTTTTTATAACATACACTTTTCTAAATATTTTTCCGTGAGTCTTTTCTTAAAATAATTTCTTGTAAATATTTTAAATGTGTCCTTCAAAAAGGATATACATTTACTCTTATAACATGATATTTCCATAAATTTATTATAAAATATACTTGTCCTCTTGTTTATTAATACCGGACAAGATTATCTTGCTATATAAAATAATGCATCTTTACTTTTAATCGGCAAACAGTTTTTCTAATGAGTTTCCCATACAATGTCCATAAATTAATTTATTCATTTGAATAGTTCTCTTGTCCAATATTATTGAAACTGCATTAATAAATATCATACTCATTTTTAAAATATTATAAGTTGAATACATTTTCCTCATTGGTATATGCATTTTATTATTGCGAAGTTATATATTAGATTTTGACGAATACTACTGATAACGGGACTTTAAAAATTAGCAAGGCATATTAAATAAAGTTATTATTAATATTTTTATTTTACACTCTCTTTTTGCAAATACTTTTTAAAATAATAACCTATTAGCTTTGCAAATAAAATTGTACGAGAGCACTTAAAATCGACTAAATAATAAAATTAAAAATTACTATCACCTTGATGGCTATTGAGATGATCTCTGCTACTTTTAATATATTTTTTAATCAACACTGATACCCCCTGTGCAATCCATATTTATATCCTAGAAAATACATCATTCTATTGGTTGATTCTTACTTTTGGTTTGATACCAAATTTGCATAATGTTAGAAACTTATACAATTAAATTTCAAAAATAAAAAATATGACGTATTAAAATTTTAAAATGTTATTTTAAAATATAACTTTTAAATCAATTATTACTTTACTAAATTAATTAAATACCTTTAAACAACTTTTAAAAACAATATTTAATAAATTTAAAACCATTTTTAATATTTAATTTATCTATTTTTATTTTAACAAAATATTTAACTTTTTTATTAACTGTACTGGTCTCTATTACATTATTTAAACATTTTATACAATAGTTAACTTAATATTTAATATTTGCTTTTATGATAGGTAATAATTATATCCAATTCTATAATGCAA
Organism: Epiperipatus broadwayi; assembly: GCA_028023455.1. NCBI lineage: Eukaryota > Metazoa > Onychophora > Udeonychophora > Euonychophora > Peripatidae > Epiperipatus > Epiperipatus broadwayi. The sequence goes on from JAQFVV010006492.1 coordinate 550,348, forward strand.
TTTTACAATATTTTAAACTTTACTGATAAATAGTAGCAAGCAAGTGTGTACAACCATATATTATTATACAAATCACATGACTAATATAACCAATACAGACATCTGATTTTCTGTCTGAGAATAAATAATAAATTGTTACACTTATTGTATTAAATAAAATAATACAATTATACAAAATTTGGAAGAATAATTTAGAAAATATAGAATTAAATATAACTTTCACTACCATAAAACTTACTTTTAAAATATATGATATTAATTATAATTATTAAATATAATTTATAAATTTAAATATAACATTTACTTAACTATAAGTTTAAAACTATTAAATTTGAACTTTTAAACATACTTTTAAATATTTATAGCTGTGTTATTTATTATGGCCAACTTTTGCAACCATATGTAATAATATTTTTAGCTTTACTTAACTGTTTTAAGGTTATTCATTATACTTTTATGCATTATGTATTTTCATTTAGCTTTAAATTGTACTTTAAGATATTATTAACAAAATATAACTAACACATAAGGAAACATACTCTAAAATTTAAAATTTTTAATAATTTACTGTGATTAACTATTTCTGACCTATAGAAAAGGGCACAATATATATATCTATAATTAGTTTCCAACCAGTAACCACCTAAACATTCACAGTAAATATAGCAACCAATATTTCTAACTGCTGTCAAGGCAACCTTCAAACCTTTTAATAGCAAGAATGGAAATCCATTCTTACTAATGGTCCATTGAATATATATGGACACTTAAAGATTGCAACTTGACTACAGAGTATGAAATATTGTTACAATGAAGTTTAAATAAACCTCTTTAAACATGAAATAAACATGTCACTATAAGGCAGACTAATAAATAGTCATCTAAAACATTACTTAATGCAATACTTTTAAATTGCCCATGTATTATTTAGAAATAATAAGTGAAATAGTGCCTAAAGCTAATCTGGGGTAATGATATAATTAGTTTCCAATCAGTAACCACCTAAACATTCACAGTAAATATAGCAACCAATATTTCTAACTGCTGTCAAGTCAACCTTCACACCTTTTAATAGCAAGAATGGAAATCCATTCTTACTAATGGTCCATTGAATATATATGGACACTTAAAGATTGCAACATGACTACAGAGTATGAAATATTGTTACAATGAAGTTTAAATAAACTATATATATATATATATATTCAGGTTAACTGTAAGTCAAAGTATTAAAAAAATAAAGAAGTTTATTAATCTTGTTTGGTTTTCTTTTCATTTGATCCATGGATAATGGAGATCTTGAAATACAAAGTTAACTTGATAACCATGATAACCTAATGCTTTAAAATAATATTATTTATTGCTAATTCTTTTTTCAAAATCCTAAAATGTGATAAATTTGTTGATGTTTGAAGTGATAATCTGGTTGGCTTTATTTCATTTTAAATATTATCTGATAAATTAGATTTTAATATAGATTGTTAGTAGTATTTTATTGTAATGTAGTGGACAATTTAAATAATCATATATGGAAAATATTGTTAGTGTCTAATATAACCAATGCCTGAGTTAGATAATTGGACACATGTTATTACAGTCACTATTTATTAATGCATGTTTTGCTTAGTGATAAAGAATATCAGTCTTGGGCGTATTTCTTTGTGACAAATGTTGATTAAGCAAATAGTGAAATCAAAATCCATTATTATTGTGAGAAAGTAGCTACCCCATGCTAGCCGATGATGATTGTGAGCAAGTGGTAATTATTACAAAATGCCAAATCAACTTTAGGTTTTTTATAAAATGACATTCCATATTTGTGCTGAATCTAGATTGTTATGGATGATGTTTCAATTCTTAGGCAGAGTAAGATTTTTTTTATATTATTATCCCATATTATTGTCTATAGTTCATTACAAAATGGTGACCCTGATTGAGCTAGATTTTATTCAGATTATATTGATCATTGCCCCAACATTGGCCAGTTTAGAACATTACAAAAATGATGCCCATATGCGTGGCTGGATTAGTAAACTAATCATTGATTTCCATAGAAAAATACCTAGTGCAATAATTGAATTATTAAATATAATTATTAGAATTGGAAAAATTTGATTTTTGATAAAATACTAATTAAGAAGCTAGTGTAATTTACCCAATTACAATATGTATTTATTTTTTATTATGTTTCTTATGTATTATTGATTAAAATTGAATTTTATTATTATTCATAATATTTTATATGTTAAAATATCAACTAGCCAAAATATTGAATAAAATAGTTTATAAATTTTAAATAATTTATTACATTATTTTAACATTTCATTAGTTATATTTCATTATTACAATGAATAAATAATTATCCAAGGTTAAGCTAATATTTTATTAGTCACCATTTGATCATGCTAATATATTGATTTTATATTTTAAATCAGTACAAATTAGCACTCAATATTATTGATAGTTAGACTATTTATATTTATTTGATTTTCTATTTATAGATATTTTGTGCTAGTACAATTTGATATCATTATTCATGGGCTAAATAGAGAACAAGTCAATTTATGTTACTGTATAAATATATATTTGATTATTTATACTAGTACAATTTAGCATTCCATTGAGTCTTAAGAAAATCATTTATATAATTTTATACTGTTACAATTTTGGTGTCTGAAAGTGTTAGTAATAGTTAATTATTATTATTATATTTTATATTGTTACAATTTTGGCATCCTACTTTATGGGCCATTTGATCAGTTATTTATTCACTTATTCATTTATAATAGCTTGTGCTACCACATTTTTTGGTATTACAAAGTGTGGGATAGAAAAGAAATCAACCACCTGAGATTATTGTCACATATTTAATATCAGAACATGTATCATAATTGTATTATTTTTCTTTGATATAACTTAGAGCAGAAAATTTAATCACAATTTTAATTTTATTGTTCATTTTTAAAACAATATAATATTAAATAATTTTGTTTTCAATTGTTGATAATTTACTTTTAATTTTTTTTTATTACATAAGATATTCCATAAGTGAATTTTATACGCTTATTAAATAAATATAGGAATTATATGCACTTTACAAAATAATTGTAGTTGGATATTTAGTTACGGATTCTCAACTGACTATAGTTGTGTGGCAAGCAAATGTAAATAAAAGATATCCTCTTTCACTTTTTAAAAAGAATAAGTAAAATTAATTAAACTAAAAAGTAATTAAGTGATTTTATGTTTCTTTTTTTTATTTATAAATAAAATTGACTAAAAATAACTTTTTTTTATTTTCTAAGTGACTTTATACAATACAATTAAATGCTTTTAAAAATTATACTCATTAAAATATAACTTCCTTTTTTTTTCAGTAATGAATAAATAAGCAAAATTTAGTATTAGCATTTCTTATCACTCTTCTCGTGATAAAAATTATTCATAAAACGCAAAAGATAAATAAAGCACAATTCAAAGGTTGTTACTATTTAATTTTCATAAATGTCATTTGCTTGTGACGTTTTGTACCTGCATTCCCAATAGTTTTGCTACCAACTAAAAAATTAAAATTTAATTTCTAATGCTATTATTTCTTATTCAATATTTTTAAAAACACTAATTAATAAAACCATTGTTATTGAAAGCATGAATGTATGAAATTTTAAATAAAAATGTACGATTTATCAAATAACAATATGAAGTCAATGATGATCATACCACACTTTGCTTTGGGCATTCAAAAATGTAATTATATGAAATTAGTATTTGCAAGATGCTTGTAATAGTAAAAATATATGTAACTCAAGCACACAGATGTGTCAGTATGTAATGTTAAATTAAAATAAAGTTATTATGATAATTATATATCATCAATCTCTTTTGTACATCAACAGTATTCCAATAAAAATAAAATGGTTTTCAGTATGAGAATACATTTTTAAAAGATTAAAGTATTATTTATAATTATATACTAATCTCTGAAGAGATCTTTCTAGATATGACAACTCAATTCATCTGTAAACCTGAAAATATCTAATACATATTAAAACCTGGTTACAAAATTAATAATCAGGTAAAACACAGATATCTTTAGTTTACAAAAACATAATATCACTATATTCAATGGCACTACTAATATCAACGTATACATAAAAGAAACGATAAATGAAAGAAATAAAACTATATTTTAATAATGAAAATATTCAATAAATATCAAAAATTAACATAGAACAATAATATATACATTTTTTACATATATATTTGCTTAGAAATGAGCAGCTACATACAAATGTTTTTAATCAGGATATATTCTATATGAAATAATGTTGTCAAAGCATTAATTAAAGAAATCTACATATCATAAAATATCTAAATTATTAACTCATTTTCAATCCATATTTTGATTATTAAATTAATTTTTAATTCAGTATGTCCTGGTAATGAATTTTAATTTATTATTTTTAGCACTTTCTTGGGAAATTCTGTGTTATTTCAAAATGGCATTCTGGTGCTATTTACTGGTTAAGATTTTACTCATACTGCATTTAAACAGTCTAGGTGTATAGCAATATTGTAATAACTATCCGCAAATGAATTATAAAGTTTTATAGTCAAATATAGTGCTTACAGTTCAAAGATTAAATTACAGAAATCAGTCTGCATAAAATGGTGGCACTTATTGACATTTTATTTATTAAGCAGAAAGAAATGTGACTATTTTTTTTTGTTTTCATGTTGTTTTGAATAAATTAAAAAATGTTTTCATTAATAAATATGAAATAATACATATATTGAAAGGATTTAAATTTTCATTATAAAAGAAAAGTTTTGTTATTCTAATTAATGTAGAAAGTAAGCCTTGTTTTTTATTTCCTTAGATTAATTTATAAGTTTTACAACTTGTTTCATTCTTTTAATTATATTTAAAATTAATTTTAATAAGAATTTTGCTAAAAAAAATACTTTTATTATGACAAAAATATTCAACTGAAGGCCTCGTATATACAGAATTAAATTTTGCAAAGTTAGTCTCAATTAATTGCCATTTAACATTCAAAACGATTAATATATGAATAAAATAAAATAAATAGCATTTAAATAAAAGAATTAAAGTATTTAATTCTTTTTCACCTCAGGTATTTTGATAAAATCAATCAAACAACGTATACTTTTATTTTTTAACACTTAATATAAGTGTGTTTATTTTTGGTTGAAAACATTTTCATTTATTTTGATTTATTGATGAGGCTCTTTTTACATTGTCAATGTGGAATTCAATCTGTAAAAATAGATGGTTTCATTTTTTCTGGATGACTTTCAGTTTTTATATATATAGTTACATCACAAATATTTAAACAACCCAGGAACTATAAATCTGAGGCAGTTTTTTTATTTTGAAAAATATTAATTTAATAGTTTTTTTTTGTAGATTGTGCTGAGATAAATTCTCTATAAAAGTTCCATACAATTTATAGTTTCACATATAAAATTAATTTTGTATCTAGTACACATGTTTAAGTTGAGGCTAATGTAAGTATTTTTGGTCAGTTAAGGGCTTTAGCCATTTGTCATTTCTGAAGGGGATGTAATGGCTTTCTTATTGCTAAATTAATACACACACTGAATTTATACATTAATAAACTATTGATAAAAAATAAACTTTCCAAGCATACATGTAAGTATATATATCTTTATAATTTTTCTAATCTAGTATTGAAAAGCTATTTTCAACAAAAGAAAAATAAGACAATTGATTTGTTGTTAATGTAGCAAATCAACATCTTTAATCATTAATTAATTTGAAATATTTAGTAAAAAATGTTAAACAAAGGGAGTAAATCACTTTACCCAGGCTAAATGTTGATCAGAGGAATCAAGAATAGAATGAATTCACCTATTCTTATTTGCTCTAATGTTTATAAGCATACATTTGTCAACATTTTTGGTAATTCAGAGTGAAATTAATTTATCAACCACATTGAATATGGCATTTAAGAATTATTAAACTCATAATTAATAATATAAGGTTAGAGACAGCATCTCACTTTTAACACCTTGATTGTAATAATTAATGATTTAATATGTAAACTTTAAATAAAACATAATTCACTATATATATATGATAACCAGGCACTCTTCACAAACCTGGAGCTTAATTGTAAGTATAGGGAATTTGAACTCAGATTTTCAAACACCCTTCAACTACTCACACTATCTCATACAACTGATACATATGACCACACACATGTACAAAAAATAAATAATCACCAATATGCATATTTTGTGCTAAATTTGCACTCATTAGTTGGTCCAGATTATCATCTCCCACATATATATATAATCAGTGCTTATTTCATATTAAGATAGCAAATCTTCATACTTTAATGGACAGGCTTCAATCTCCTCCAATCTCCAACTTTTCAACCATCTACATCATTGAAAATCTGATGATGAAAACCCAAATCCCATGCTGATGCCAATATTATTGCCATGTCTGTGTTGACCTCAAGTCACCTGACCCCTCATGTATAGGACCATATCCATTTAAGTATATAGAAGAGGGATGGGCAGGATACAAGCTTAATGTATAAATATTTGAAAACCAGGCACTCTTCACAAACCTGGAGCTTAATTGTAAGTATAGGGGATTTGAACTCAGATTTTCAAGCACCCTTCAACTACTCACACTATCTCATACAACTGATACACATAACCCCACACATGTAGAAAAGGTAAATAATCACCAATATACATATTTTGTGCTAAACCAACACTCATCAGTTGGTCCAGATGATCATCTCCCACACTTATATATAATCAGTGCTCAGTTTATAATAAGATAGCAAATCTTCATACTTTAATGGACAGACTTCAATCTACTCCAACCCCCAACTTTTTAGCTATCTATATCACTGAAATTCTGATGATGAAAATCCAATCCCTTGCTGATGCCAATATTATTGCCATATTATAGTAGGTGAAAAAGGATGCATGCCAATATATACATGTGAAACAAATATTCTGCAAGCTAAAAGAATTTGAATCACTTAATATCATTAAATATTATTATTGCTGAAGATATCAATATATATTATTTCTCTCACTCTTGAAATAAAAACAAAAAAAAATCTCATATATCTTATATTTAGCATTCATTACTTCTTCATTTTCAAAGTTTTCTTTTTTATAAAACCAACCACTTAAGATTAATGACAATTTCATGTTTATTTATCATTCTATGAAATATTAAACTAAAATATTGATTAATATTCACTTACTTTATATTTTTATTTTAAATCATGTGTTTACATACATGATAACATTGGTTGTTAGATCTGGTAAGTCATCAGGAATGCTTTTAATTTAGTCTCTAACTTTTAATGACAGATAATCCTGATAATTTATTATTATTGTTGTCATCATCATCATCCAAAATGTTACATTAGGAAAATAACTGGTCTTATATTCACTGTTTTGAAGATTAGTTTTATTAAAACTTTTCATTTTACCAGAACTACTCAATGGCTTGAGTAACAAGACTGTTACAACATGAATGATACATTTTAATCTCATTTTTTAGATAATGTTTGCAGATATACTTGATTTACTTCCTCATATTTAGTTTTATATGTATTTTGTATTTGTTTTCTAATTGCTTAATAGATGACATATATGCATTAATCTGAATTCATGTTATATTCTTTATATTAAAGACATGTTTTAAATTTGAAAATATTATGTACTCCTGTTGAAATTAAACTGAGAGACTGCAAAACTCTCAAGTGCTTATGACTATTAACATCCAATCAGATCAGAAGCACTGAGACAGAGAATTTGACAAGAAAAGGGTGGTTCCACCCTCTTCTTTACTTGTCTTTCTATATATCCAAGTCAATCTAAAGTACTTAGATCTGAAAGTGTAAATCTTAAATATCTTCACACTCAATTCATTGAGTTCAAATTACAAACATATAGTGTGAAATCTTTCAATTTACTATGCAGTAGTTTTTCGATGTTATAACTTGCAGTGATATATATAAATAATATTTATTTATAAAATGCAGATGATATTGAAATTAAACTGAGAGACTGCAAAACTCTCAAGCTCTTATGACTATTAACATCCAATCAGATTGCAAACACTGAAACAGAGAATTTGACAAGCAAGGGTGGTTCCTCCCTCTTCTTTCATTGTCTTTTTATATATCCAAGCCAGTCTAAAGTACTTAGATCTGAAAGCGTGAATCTTAAATATTTTCACACTCAATTCACTGAGTTCAAATTACAAACATATAGCATGAAATCTTTCGATTTACTATGCAGTAGTTTTTCGATGTTATAACTTGCAGTGATATATGTAAATAATATTTATTTTATAAAGCGCAGATGGTATTGAAATTAAACTGAGAGACTGCAAAACTCTCAAGCGCTTATGACTATTAACATCCAATCAGATCGCAAGCACTGAGACAGAGAATTTGACAAGAAAAGGATGGTTTCACCCTCTTCTTTACTTGTCTTTCTATATATCCAAGCCAGTCTAAAGTAGTTAGATCTGAAAGCGTGAATCTTAAATATCTTCATACTCAATTCACTGGGTTCAAATTACAAACATACAATGTGAAATCTTTCGATTTACTACACAGTAGTTTTTCGATGTTATAACTTGCAGCGATATATGTGAATAGTATTTATTTTATAAAGCATTTCAGATCTAAGTACTTTAGACTGGCTTGGATAAATAGAAAGACAAGTAAAGAAGAGGGTGGAACTACCTTTTTCTTGTCAAATTCTCTGCCTCAGTGCTTGCGATCTGATTGGATGTTAATAGTCATCAGCGCTTGAGAGTTTTGCAGTCTCTCAGTTTAATTTCAATACCGTCTGCGCTTTATAAAATAAATATTATGTACTCATGTTGTAGTTTTCTATTTGCTTTTTTAAAAATATGGATAGAGTTCAAATCAATTTACTATTATAAATATTTGATGCTTCATTGCGAAATTGTGCATTTATATTTTAAGCTAAAATCCTTATAAAAATAGAACTATTATCATCAGAGATCAGTTATAAAATTTGTCAATTAACAAAAAATTGTTAGTCAATATACTAATTCAGCAAATCGTTAGAATGCTTTTAAACTTATATATAGATGTATGCATATATATGCATGAGGGTAGTCATTTATACACGCATGTATCTTACTGCAATGCAAAAGCCTTTTTAAAATCTTTAACAAAACTTCAAAGCAAGCATTTTTCATTCACAACGATTTATCTTTTTTTTCTTTTACCTGCAATTTTTTTAATCCGTTTCTTAGTATGAATTTATTTTTTAATCCAATCAAAATTTTTAATAAACTTTTGATTATTATTTTTTATCTATAATTTCATTTTATTCTCAAAGAGCTTGGATATAAAGTAGTAATTAACTATAAATTTCTAAGGATGGATCCCATAATGATTTTATGAAATATATTTTTATACTTAATCCTTTCGAAGAGCTAACTCTTATATTTATCGACCACACACCCACACACACCTTTAGGTTACAATTATTAATTCTTTAAACATTACAACATGATCTTTTTATTTTAAATAAAAGTATATGAGTACATATATATACAAATTATCTCTTGGTTACTTTTATTTTTTAGCCTGCTGGTCCTTCAGTGCTAATTTTATTTCCAATAAAAATATGCATTATTAAAACTTTTTTTGCTATAATTGTCTGTTTATTTTAACATATAACCAAAAATACAAAGTTCTTCCTGCCCATTTTGGTGTTTAGAATTATACTACATTCTATATATTATAAAATAATAATTTTAACGGTAATAAACAGTGTTGAGGCTGGTTTAAGAAATTAGCGGAAAGTACTTCTGCAGATTTAAAGACTTTATACTAGTTTTTTTTTTTATGTGTCAAAGCGAACCCCGGGAAAACTGCTTGTAAGGCTGCTGTGCTAACTACTCGGGGCGACCAACGCTTGACAGTTTATAATAGTTTATTAGCGTTAAATTTATTATTTTTATTATGATTACAATTTTGTTTTAATTAACAGGACATTTCATTTATATTATATTATATATACATAACATTTTACTTGAATAAAAAAGAATCTTTTTTGGTCTCTCTTTACAAATAGACCAAAAACTGACCAATAATTTGTAAATACCTCATATTTTAATAGTTAAGCTTGTCATTCCTAGTAATGTTATATTTTCTTTTTTATATATCTACTGAAGATGCAAGTTTCACAATAACTTAATAGTACATTATAAACAACAACAAAAAACAAATTAAATGATTCACAAAACTAACATAGGACAAATAAAGTTAGTGAAGTATAAAAATTATTAAACAAAAACAAATAATTTAAATATTTTTAAACTTCTTAATTTTAAACTTTTCATACATTTCATATTTAGGTATGTTAGTTTTAAAATTAGAATATTTGTAGTACTTTAAAATAATCTATATCTATATACAAAAGAATTAGGTATGGGATTATATGTTAGTCATTATTAATGAGATTTTTTTAGAAGTATTTCAAACAATAAAAGAATTCACGATCAAGATAGAAGAATTTGGTTTTGGGAATCTTTTTTTTCCTAAAAAAATAAATATTATTTTTGTTATAATTTGTTTTGAAGTATTTATTTTAATAATAACATTGACAAAACAATACAATCAAAATAAGATAGCACTTGAATTTGATTGATTTATAAACATGCACATACGTACAAATATATATACACATACTCATTAAAAACAAATGTAAATATATTGTTCAAGTTATTAGTTCGCCTATTACATTCATAATCTAATATTTAAAAATATAACTAATAAACATGATTATTATACTAAAAATAAAATATGTGAATAATCTTAATATATATCCGAGCACTTATTGCATATAAGTGCAGAGATGATAATCTGGACCAACTGATGATTGCTGGTTTAGCATAAAATACGTGTAATGGTGATTGTTTTTTTGACATATATGTGTTCAAGTGTATCAGTGTTATGAGATAGAGGGAGAGTGGTGGATCGTGAGAAAGTCTGTGCTCATATACCCTATATATTAAAAGTAATTTTGCAAAATAATATAATATAATTGTTTAAAAATATATAATAAAATTAAAAGATAAAATTATACATATTTAAATCATTAAGTTTATTGTAAAGCTCTTCTACATTAATTGACCTTTTTTTTCCTGTCTATATAAAATAAAATTTTATGTTTTTTTTAATAATATAAACTATATGAAGTTATTTATATCTTGTGAACATGTATAGTGTGCAAGTTTATTTTTTAGACTTTTAAAAATATAACTATGCCGAAAATTGATGATCTAAACTATTGAAATTCTATATGGAAAAAAGAAGTTAATAATCTTGTAACAAACAACAGACCAATATATATGTAGGTGGGTGGATACACTTCTAACTTAAATGCTTAAATGAATAAAAGTTAACTCTACATTTGTATGTTATGTTATAAGCTGATTTGAGAGAATGTATGAATCTCTCTAATGGTTTAAATTTTATATTTTGATGTTCCAGCATGTTTAAACGATCATATAAGATATTAAAAAAATGAATTTATTTTTGTTTATTGTGCTTGATAAGATTGGCACTGGAAGATACTGAATTAAATGTAATAGTACATTAAGTTAGGCTATTCATATGATATATATTGAAATAGTTATTTGTCTCATGGCATACAACAACATAGTAATGTGTGGGCATATATATATGTAATATTCAAATTTATATATATATATTAAATACAGTAGTATTCATATAATTTAACTTATTTTATTAGAAATACTTTCAACTATATTCCTTTTAGTCTTTGCCAACTATATAATGTTGAATAATCAAAAGGGGACATCATTTCATAACTCCCATAATTCAATGTTCTCCCACAATTGTTATTTTAATATTTAATGATTCATTAACATTTGACAATTTCTTGAAATTAATATAACCTCTTTTATTTTACATTTATGAAAATAAAATCTTAAAGCAATTAAAATATCAAGAAATTAAAATATATCAATAGATATGTGGGTGATGTGTTTATTTGTGGAAAACATGATATAGTAAACAATTTATTTAATGAATTAAGTCAGATTAAGGATTTAAAGTGGGTTATAATGCAAGAAAAATACAATTCCATAAAATTTTTGAATATTAAAGTTATATATAATGAATATAATTTGGATTATTTTATGTCAATAAAACCAATCAACACTAGAGGATTTATTACCTGATGAACCAAATGTACCTATGAGTCATAAGTTGTCTGGATTAAAGTCATTCTTATTTCAAAATGAAATATTACACAAATATTCTAGTGATAAAATAAAAAATGTAAATTATTTGTTGGAAATTGGTTATAATAAAAATACTACTATTAATACTATTAAAAAATTTAAAGTTATCAATAGAATAAAAATGTCAAAATGAAATGGATTGCAGTACCATTTATATCAGATGAACTAGTTAAGTTTATGAGAAAAAATTATAATTGTTTGTGTCAAATTGCTTTTTTCTCAACATATAATATAAATAAATTAATTAATAACTCTAAAAGCAAAAATTTAAGTTTTAATCAAAATTGTATTATATAAATTAATATATAAATGTGGCTTACTATATATCAGTGAATCTAAATATATATTGGAAAAGAGTAAAAGAACATATGCTTTTATATAAGAGTTCAAAAAGATAAACAATAAAGAAAAAATGAAAATAAACCTTCATCATCTGTTATATTTGATCATAATAAAACTCGTAAATACAAATTTAAATTTGATTAAAAAACAAAAATTATACAAATTGTATGCTGTTACAATAAATATAAAATAAGAGGCTATATTAATGTCAAGAAATTATCAACTGCTAATGAATTATTCATCAAATATTAAAATAACAAAATTGTGGGAGAACTGAATTGAATTATGGGAGTTATCAAATGATGCCTAGTTTTGATTATTCAATCTTATATAATTGACAAAGAATAAAAGAAATATAGTCAAAAGTATTTCTAATAAAATAAGTTAAATTATATATATACTGTATTTAATATATATATAAATTTGAATATTGCATATATTTTGAAAGAATACAGACATCAAACATAATTTATTATATATATAAAGTTGAAAGGGAAAGTAGAAATAAACACAATTAAAAAAATTTTGTAGATATTTTCTATATTATACTGGAATAACAGTTAAGAATTAATAATTTTGTATTTTAAAAAAAATTATTAATAATTAAACATTTGAAAAGGTCTAATTAATATTTTATTAATTCTCATTTTGAAATTAAAACAAGCATGTTTTTATTTTTATGTTATAATAGATATACTGGTAATCATAAAATTCCATTATTTATTTGATTAAAGATTTTTTTTCACTAAAGCTTGTATAACATTTTGATAAAAAATCCAACAAAGCTGTTTTTGAGTTATAACTGAAGGGAAAAGATAGTGTATCCAGCCACTACTAGTACACAATTTTAGAGTTTGGATTCAAATGGAAGCAATCCAAGCTTTTATGTGGTTCATAGCCAGTATTTGCATGTGTGTTAGATATATGGCTTGGCTGAAGTCCATCAAATGATAGACTTGATGGATCTGATTGTATGACATCAGTTACTTGGATTATACCTTTCCTAAAGATGACAATAAGCTAGTCTAGTTTTAAAAGGTACCAGTTCATCAAGAGATTACAATGCTATTATGCAGTTCTAACAATATGTAAAGCACACAAAGGTACTCCATTGTATATGTAAAATAATTACAGATATAATCTGGTTTTAAAGGTAAATAATTTTTGATTAAATCCCACTAAAACTAGAATAATGAAAGAAAATAATGACTGTTTCCTGTTTTATTTATTAAAAGCAAAATTCAGATTTGTCTTTAGTGAAAATAATGATTGTTAAAATCTCTAATTTAAAAGTTAAACATCTAAAAACAAAGGATTGATTCATAAACAATTTTATTTGAAAATGAAAAAAAAGTGACTCAGAAAATCTTATTGACAATGAAAAAACAAAAAAAAAGTGTTTTTTAAGAAAATAACTTTCCAAACTGAATCTCACAATTTACTTTCAAAAAAATTGTTTTTACTATTAGAAATAATGAATTAATTAGTAACTTTGAGTCATAGTATTTTTTACATATATATTCACACATACATGTGCATTTATGTATTATTAAAAGGAAATTGAAATTTTTATAAGACTATGACAATTTGAACATGTTAATGTTTAAATTATTATACAGTACATTTGAATGCTTATATATATATATATATGCAAATTTATAAATAAATATTTAAAAATACAGTCTTTAAAAGCTTATAAAAAATATATGTATAACCGTCACTTAGGCGCACTTTCAACCAATTTGTGGCTTTGTCAACTATCACATTTAAAATGTCAGCTTTCCCATAATTCTATGATGTCAACTTTCCCATAATTCTATGATCTTAATGTTTGCTGCTTGCCTATTAATCAAATGTTGCTTATATTTACATATCAACATCGCCTCTTTAATTTTCCTTTTATCATTATTTCTTTCAATTTCCAATATTTTTACATTGTTATAATTAAAATCAAAACCATATATACATGATTTATTATGGTCATAAAAGACAGAAGCTGATAAATTATCATTATTTTTAAAATTTTGTTTTGTATTTTGAACCCTTTTAAATAACAATAAGTGTTCCTTTGTTCTTTTTTCCAATGTGCACCTTGATTCACCTATATATCCATGGCCACACCCACATGTCCATTTGTAAATGATACAATTTTTATTTGTAAATAAAGTTTTATCCTTTGAATTGTTTATTAATTTATTTAATGTAGGTGGTGCACAAAATGCAATATCACATATTCCTTTATAAATTTTCTTAATGAACCTTGCCTGTTGATTTGAAATATATGGTATTGATATCCACATTTTTTTATTAGAAGAATTAACACTTTTATTATTTTTATATTTATAAGTAAAATTTTTAATAGTATAATAAACAGAATCATAATTGTATCCAACTTTTAACAATTCATTATAATAAGTTTCAATATTTTTAGTTTTATCTGATGCATATTTGCAAAGGTTATCATTTCTAAATAAAAAGGATTTCAAACCTGCCATTTTATGTGACATTGGTACTTTTGATTCATATGGAATATATCCTCTTTTTGCTATTGGTTTAAGAGTCATATAGTAATCCAGTTTATCCTTGTTTCTGGTTATCTTGAGATCTAAAAATTGTATACTCATTAAATTTTCATCTGTTTTAATCCATTTTAAGCCCTTTATATTATTTAATTCCTTGAACAAATCATTAATAGCATTTGGCCTTCCACAAACAAAAACATCATCAACATATCGGTTGTATAAAATAATATCTTTCTGATAATGATCCTTTTTTAAAATATTTTCTTCATATGTAGATATAACAAAATTACATATCTGGGCAACTGTAGGAAGTCCCATTGGCCACCCATTATTCATTTTATAAAATTTGTGCTTAAAAATTGCATAAATGTTTCTATCAATAAAGTTTAATGTTTCAGTAATAAATTTTATTATTTTAACGTTAACATTTTTTAATTTCAATGCATTCTTAATTATTTCAATAGAAGTCATTCTGTCAATTGATCCGTACATCTCACTGATATTAAAGGTACAAATTGCATCATACTTATCAATAACAACATTATGAATTTTACCAATGAAGTCAAAAGATGAACCTATTGTATACATACCAAAACCAAAAATTTCTTGTAACATTTTCTCAATTAATTTACATATTTACTTATTGTTATTTAAAAGGGTTCAAAATACAAAACAAAATTTTAAAAATAATGATAATTTATCAGCTTCTGTCTTTTATGACCATAATAAATCATGTATATATGGTTTCGATTTTAATTATAACAATGTAAAAATATTGGAAATTGAAAGAAATAATAATAAAAGGAAAATTAAAGAGGCGATGTTGATATGTAAATACAAGCAACATTTGGTTAATAGGCAAGCAGCAAACATTAAGATCACAGAATTATGGGAAAGTTGACATCATAGAATTATGGGAAAGCTGACATTTTAAACATGATAGTTGACAAAGCCACAAGTTGGTTGAAAGTGCTCCTAAGTGACAGTTATACATATATTTTTATAAGCTTTTAAATACTGTATTTTTAAATATTTATTTATAAATTTGTGTATATTATTTTGAAGAAATACAGACATCGATTTATATTATATATATATTGTTTTTGTCATTGAATTGTCTTGTGAAAATATGTGGTTTGATAAGTTTATTTATTAACTAATGAAATGTCATTAGGTTATAAACACCCATGTGTGCACACACATATATTAAATCAATCAATTATGTATTATAAAAATGAATTTCATTTATAGGTTTATGACAATTCAAATATGTTCATAAATTATTATACCAGATGTCTGTGCTTATATTTAGGTGTCTTATTTAACATATTGGTAAATCACAATGTGATAGCTGATTTCTTTTTTCTATTTATCAAAATAAGAAGGCTTAATTTATATTAATAGCCATATTCTACTGACCTTAATTTCATTTTGTTCCTAATTAATAAATTTATATTTCATTGTTTATATTTATTCAATTCCAAGTTTGTACACTTTTTGTTCACAGTAACAGTTTTTGCTTACTGAGCTGGATTCATGTATTATAGTATTATATAAAAGGTGTTTATCTTTAGTGTTATGGACATCTAGATGATGCTGCTGTATGGTGCTAAGGGGGTGTCCTTTAAAGTCCATGCACATTTTTTATTTTTTTAGAAATTTAATGTATATTTGACCAGTACATCAAGGGTACTAAGTAGCCAGAGGGTATTATTGATTAGATCATTTTTGTATCCCAGCATTATTTTTTAATTATGATATTCTTATGGATTAGCACATAAGATTGTGCATCCAACTTATTATTTAGATCATCCACTCTAAGTTTGAAAAGAGCTAAATAAATTGCCTGATCTATAGTAGATCCATTTTAAATCCAGTCATAAGATTGACTGCTGAATTATTTTTGTTGATCATTTGTGATTAAGAATGATTATTGCTTTTGTATAATGTTAGTGAATCTATAGTTACTTATAATTAGTTGTGTTGATCTCTCATGCTCATATCATTTATTCCTTTTATACCTTATAATTTGATTATGTACTTGGGGTTGATGGTGATTGATTTCCATCACCCCAGGATAACCACTTCATCTTTCATACCCATCTCATAATTCAGCTGTAATGTGGTGTACTGTTATATATGGCTACCCAATTGGAGACATTGTAACCTCATTCTCTCTTATTAACCCCTATCATCCATACAATTACAAATGATTCCCAACATGGGATCAATGAAAATCAAATGCTGGTGGCCATTACAACTAAATTGCCACTCAACTGGATTTCAAATATAACCATATCTAAGATAGAACAAAGTATGCATTTTATACAAAATTAGCATAAAAAATCATTAGGAAATGTGACAAGAGTGTTGATGATTATAAATTATAGTAGTTTTAATGCACATTTAAGGAGTTCATATTTAGAGTTGAATAGAAAAATCTATGAATTGGAAGATTGGATTGGCTTTTTGATAGTTAGAGTTTGTTTAGTTGTATTTTCAGTTTTGATGATGAATGGAGGATTTTGACATTGGCTTGAGAATGCAATGTTTTCATGAAACTCTGGGGTGTGTTGTATCTCAGGTATTGCTTGAACCCAATTTTTAATTTTCTATTGTTTATCATGATGCAATTAATGGATTTCTGCCATGATCCCAGCATTTAAGTCTATAAAAAAGAGAAAGGCATAGTGTTGTATTTTCCAGCCCCTAAAACTCAAAGTAGAGCTTTGCAAAGATTTTTGTATTTTATTTCATATCAAGGGTTGTAGTAGCCTATAGTCCATAAATTGATGTGCTCTCTTGGTGTTCACAGTGCATTATGTACTTATAGTCCAGTGGCTGAATTCTTTATATATCTCAGAATTGCAAGTCACTATTTATTCTGTTGATCAAATTTCTTTAAAAATTGATGACTACATAATTAGAAGTATGAACTTTGCTTTCATTATATATGTATATTATATAAAATATTGTTGCGATAGGTATTTCATTTCTCTTTTTCTGTTTCCCATGAGGGATGTGAGTTATTTCTCTCATGGCACACAACATAACAATGTGTGTGCATATATATATATGAAAAACAAAAAACAAGTTAAAAACTTGCTAATGCTTGTATTTATGTCAACAGATGGCGTTCTACCAAAAACACCGTCAAGCATATGTTTACATAAGCGTCAGAGCATGCATTCACTATCTCTAACTTTAATTCCACTTTCAGATCATGATTTCAAGCTATTTGCTATCATCAGTGAAAGACAGGAATTTTAGAAACTAGATCTAAACACAAACTCTGAGCTTGCAAGCTGAATAGAAACTGTTTCATAAACGCTCAGAGTTTGTTTTTTAGATCTAGTTTCTAAAATTCCTGTCTTTCACTGATGATAGCAAATAGCTTGAAATAATGATCTGAAAGTGGAATTAAAGTTAGAGATAGTGAATGCATGATCTGACGTTTATGTAAACATACGCTTGACGGTGTTTTTGGTAGAACGCCCTCTGTTGACATATATATTGTAACTGAATGGATTTGATCAATGCTGGGTGATGGGTAGAATGATTAATCTGATCTGATGAAAAATCTAAAATCTAATTTAAATTAATCTAGTCTAGCTCAATCGGCCGCCATTATGTAATAAACCATCACAAAGCACAAATAATCTCTCTTAGAGTCTAATTTGTTTAAGCTATATGTGAAACGAAAGAATAATGAGATTATCTGCTCCAGACATCAACAAATCCATCACAATTACATAATAAACTGCAATGAGCAGTGAAACCATCTACTATTGCCCTAGACAATAATACATTATTAGGTTAACTACTTGATTATCAATCTAATGCAAATCAAATCCAATCAATAACTAAAACAGATTCCAATATATATTTTATTAATCTACTGCTATTGTAACAATTTAAATCTACTTTAAATGTTTAATGATATTGCATTTTTACTTAAACAGATGAGCTTTCAAACAACCACAATTGCATTTTTTTTTTTAACAAAACGTTTTTAAATATAGACACTATTTAATATCAAAACAAAATAATATTTGACTCAAATGTATATCTAGTTTAATAAACGCTAAATAGAAAGTATAAACATTCGTTCGGCAATAAGCGATGCACAATTCTTTCTACTTTAATATTTAATCAATAATTTTCTATTGAAATTAACTAGTTTTTATATCATTTTATAAGACACTTTGAAAACTTCTGCACTCACTTAAATGTTTAAACAAATTAATCTATGTCTAGTTTACTAAGAAGCTATAAAGTAATATATAAATAATTTATTCATATCTTCCAATAAAGTGATACTTAATTATTGCTTCGTTTATGTGTTAAAATAGAATACTTCACTAGAATTTATTATCAACACTCTATTAGCTCATTTCTAACTCTACAATGCCCAACCACATTACATAAAAGATATATTAAGTTTCTATTGGATGTTTATTCACCTATGAGTATTAATATTATTTATTTGAATCTTTAAACAATTGAATATAAAATTGATTGGCAATAATTAAAATATATGATTATAATTTAGATTAATACCAATTTAAAGATAATATTCAATTAAACTATTCAATGAAGTTTGTACTCTTTATTTTAGAGAAGTTAAAAAAAATTATCTAAGATGAGTTACTCTGAACCAACGATAAAGCACGATCTATTTAGATTTTTAAAGCAATCAGACAAACATGAAATGATTGACTTTGTAATATTAACTAAGACAAATGATAATATATATAATATTCGAATGCAAATATAAATATAAAATTCATATGGGAATAAAATAAAATACTAATATGCAAAACATACCATATCTTATATTCTAGCTCACTTACCAAGTTGAGTTTGAACCTTGTCATTTAAATAGCTAAGTCATCTTATTCAATCCAAATAATAAAAAATTAACGGAGTCTGGTCATTTGAATCACTCAATTTATTTGATTATATAAAAGAAAATTGGCAAGATTAATTACAAAATACTTAGGAAATTAATTTATATTTCAGGTTGATTGAATAAATAAAAATGATAAAATTACTGTGTGCATCTCTAAAATGTGTTGCGAAAACAATAACGACATATAAAAAAAATGAATGAATGAATGAATGGAGAGATTTTTGGATATCTTACTGAAAAATTTATATATAACAGATACCAAAGATATGAAATAGGATGAGATCGAAGCCTATTGGTTTATCAAAATAATAACCGATAAATGAATATGAAATAATACGATATATTTGAATATCTTTTCTGTTCGATGTTTTAAACGAAATTTTATACATGCAACCAACAAATCATATACTAAAAAAAAAACAACAACAACATCGAATTGTGTTAATATATGCTTAGACAAGAGTTCAAATAATTAATAAATGAATCTCTCCAATCATTTTTATTTCCTAAACTCTATAACTCCTAAAGATAATTTAAATAAAATACAAATCATCCTTTTTAAATATATGCAAAAAAAAATTAATATGAGCACATTTTTATGTATATAAAAAAATCATACCCCATATAAGAGTCTGTCCGTTTTCACTATTTATTTGTCCATTGCAATTTACTTATCCTCAGTTTCTATGATGCAAATAGAAGTTTATTTCTCAGAAAAGATAAGTCGAACTTTATAATGCTTCACTAACAGTCCTTTTCCTTTCCAAAGAGGAGAGTGCAATTTAATTAGCCTTTTTATGATGCACATTAATCCAGTTGATCCTGAGTGTTTCTTAGCTCGTGACATGATATTCATTCAAATCCAACGGTAGTTATATGCCAAACTTTAAACCAGAAATATCTTTGTTTTTAAAAACTAAAATAGCTGATTTTTATATAAAGCATTTTTTTTCATAGGTTTCCTTTTTTTTACATTTTGCTCCCATTTCCTTTGGAAATCCTTCACAACTGCCCTTCAAATGATTGAACAGGCAGATAATTTAAGTTTATTTTCTCATGTTTTATGGTTTAACAGTTAAAAAAAATATTGAAGAACTTTTATTTGTAAGAACCTAGAAAATACATCCATTCGTGGCAATCACAAAAAGATGATAGTGTGTTCTTATAGTCTTTTGGGGACCATTTATGTGTTCTCTTTCTGATGTTCTGGTATCATAACAACCATTGGAATATACTCAAATAAAGCTCAAACTGAACAATTTTTTTACAGCAGTTTTCGCGTGGTTTGTAATGTAAGTTTGGAGAAAAAAATACATGGAAATTAAATCCAAATTCGATTAGATTTTTCCTATTATTTGTAAATCAAAATACAAAATTGATATTACAACCTTTATTCACTTTATAAACACAAATAATTTACATAGATATTTTTTTAATAACAATAATAATTTTTAATTCATTTATAAACAGATATATATGACATAAAAACATTGAACTATATGTAATAATGTTACTATGGTGACTGCATTGACAAAAAATAAAATATGTAAAATAATATCGATCCTATTTAAGTAAACTTATATTGTACTGAATTGTTTTCAAAATTTATTTATTTACCTATATGTTTTTCTCAAGTTTGATTATAGCGAATTTAGTATTTTAAAGCAAGACTCATTTAAATCCATATCTCCAAGATCTTCCATTATCTATCTATCAAGCAAAAGAAAAATCAAACAAGATCAACAAACTTCTTTATTTTTTTTTTTAAATACCTGGATCATTAATCTGAATATTCACAATATATATTATAAATCGATGTCTGTATTTCTTCAAAATAATATACGCAAATTTATATATATATAAAGTTGAAAGGAAAAATAAAAATAAATACAAAGTTTTTTTGTAGTTCTTTTTTATATTACACTTGAATAACAGTAAAGAATTAAATAATTTTGAATTTAAAAAAATTATTAATTAAACATTTAAAAAGGGTTAATTAATATATTTTTTTAAAATTCTGATTTTGAAATTAAAGCAAGCATGTTATATGTTATAATAGAGATACTGATAATTATAAAATTCCACTATCTATTTTGATTAAAAAAATTTCAATTAAAGCTTATATAACATATTTTTGTAAAAATCCTAAAGTTGTTTTGAAAGGATTGATGTGAATTGAAAAGTCATTAACTTTTTTCCAATCAAGATAAAGAAAACTTACTTTTAATTACTGTATTTATTTTAAAATTTCACCCTGACTAGGAAATGGTTGGAAAAGTTTAGAATTTTTTTACAGATTATGACAGCAGGATGACTGAAGTTGTAACAGAAGATAAGAGTATATCCAGCCACTCCTAATTTACAATGATAGAGTTTGGATTTACATGGAAGTAAGACCTAGCTTTTATATAATTCATAATCCATATATATGTGTGTATTATATGGCTGGCTTGCCTGATGTCAATCAAATAGACTAAATATAGTGGATTATATACCATCAGTTACTTGGATTATACCTTTCCTAAAAATGACAATAAGCTAGTCTATAGCTTTAGAAAGTAACAGTTTACCAAGAAACTACCATGCTATATCGTATCAAAATGCAAAAAACCACAGACAAAGGTATTGTGTCATGTATATAAAATACTTACAGATATCAATTGTTTTTAAAAGTAAATAATTTTGACTAAATTATTTAGCGAAAGCTATAATAATAAAGAAAATAATAAATGACCATTTCCAGTTTTACTTACTAAAAGTAAAATTCAGACTTTTTTAGTGAAAATGGTGACTGATAAAATTTCTAATTTAAAAGTTAGACAAATATTGAAATTAAAAAAAAAAATAAAGTGAACTCAGAAAGTCTTATTGCAAATGAAAAAACAAAAAGCCAGGGTTTTTTTTAAGAAAAGAACTTTTCAAACTGAATCTCACAATAATTTACTTTTTTTAAAAAAAGAAAAGCTTTTTTACCATTAGAAAGAATGAATTTATGACTTTGATTCATGCTATATATATGTGTGTGTGTGCATTTATGATTATTAAAAACAAATTGAATATTTTATAAGTCCATGATAATTCAAACATATTAATTTTCAAATTTTTCTACAGCACATCTGAATGCTTGTTTTTGACATTGAATTAATTATGTCTTGTGAAAATATAATGTAATTTGATAATCTTATTTATTAACTAATGAAATATTGTTAATTTATAAACACAAGTGTGTGCACACATTTCCATGCACACACATATATGTTAAATCAATCACCAATTACATATTATAAAAATGAATTTTACTGATAGATTTATGACAATTTAAATATGTTCATAAATTATTATACAATATGTCATTGTGCTTATATTTGTTTTATATAAACTTATTATAAGGCATTTGTAAATCCCAATGTGATAGATTATTGTATTAATCAAAATCAGAATGCCAGATTTATATTTATGGCATACTCAGCAGACTTTAATTTCATTTTATATTTTCTAATTAATAAATTTATATTTCATTGTTAAAATTATTTCAGTAAATTTAATTAATCCTAGAATAGATTTAAAATGTTATATGTTTATATTATATCTCTTGCTCACAGTAAGTTTGGAGCTTTTGCTCACTGATCTGGATTTGTGCATAATGTTCTGTTATATAAAAAAGGTGTATATTTAGTGTTTATACACATCTAGTTGATGATTTCATCACTTATTCTATTCTGAATGATGCAAAGGGGATATCCTTTAAACTTCATGCACATTTCATTTTAATTATTTATCTAGAAATTAAGTTTATAGTTGGCCAGTACATTAATGGTATTAAGGAGTCAGAGCATTGATGTTGGTCAGTATGTTTTAGTATCCCAGCATCATTTTTTAAATTGTTATATCCATATGGATTAGTACTTAAGTTTATGTATGTAAATTATTGTCTAAATAATCTGCCTCAACCTGTCAAGGGCTAAATAATTAGCCTGGTCTACATGAAACCCATTTCAAATTCAGTCACAAGATTGACTACTGATTTATTGTTATTGTTGATCATTCATGATGATTATTTCTTGTTTATAATGCTAGATAAACTTATAGTTACTTATTGTGCTGATCTTTCATGTTCCTCATATTCATCTTTCATGCTCATTTCTTTTATATTTCATTTTATATTTTGTTTATTTGGAGGTGATGATGGTTTCCCATATCCTCATAATTCAGCCCTAATGTGGTATACTGTTACAAATGGCTACTCAATTGTGGGATATTGTAACCTCAGATGTTCTTAATTCTCTATTTTTGATACTGTTACAATATATATATAAAATTGTAATCATATTCCAATAACTGGTCTACACATGCATGAGAAACCAGAATAATAAAAGAGGCTGAGTGATGAGACCAAAACTAGAGCTAGACTCATGCATGAAATTTTAATCATATATAAGAATATTTTCACTAAAAATTATATGTAAGGTTTTAAGATCTGTAAAGACTTATTTACTCCACCAATATCACTAATAATAATAATAATAATAATAATAATAATAAAGAAATACTATCTGATTTGCATAACTGTATGATTCTAACTAAACTAATGTTAGTAATATATCTGGATATTCTCATAAACCTTAATAATATAATCTCAGGGTATTCTTATAACTTTACACAAAAGGAATTATTTAATATATTTTACATCAGATTGTAATCCCAAAAATCATCATGGTGCAGCAGCAAACAAGAAGAAAAAAGTGCAACTTTTATTACTGAATTTTTTTGTACAATGCAAATTTTTTTTATAATCAAATAAAAATAAGAAATGCATGTGAGTTTATTTTTTATTTACTTAATATTTTTTTAAGCAATAAATTAAATTCTATTAAGTAATATTTACTAAGGCTGTAAACCTTAAGAATATGCACGCGTGAAAATACGAAGGTAGGGACCTCTGTTCAGATAAAATTGTTTTTATATTTATTTTTTTTAATAATATTTTATAACTATAATGTAGATGAATAGTTTTTTAATATATTTCTCTTTTTACTATCATAATTTTAATGATATATTTAGTAAATTCAAATTTATAAAACTTACAAATGTGAAAAGAACCAATAACTAAAAAGATTTGAAATAACATTATTCAACCTACATAAGTAAAAATAGACAAAACAGCTTTTAAATAATCCATATAGACTAAACACCTCTCCAACAACTCTTCATAAATACGCAAAGAAAAGCATTTTTAAAACTTCATTTCATTTTCCAATTAAAAATAATTTGTTATACATCTTTAGAGTAATAATGGAAGACTGCACTGCTATGGACCGTATATCTGAAAAAATAAATACATCTGATTAAAATTAGAAAAAAAATGATTTAGTTGGTATTGTACAAAATAGATGAGTGAACTATAATTAAGCCACGAGATAACATATATAAACAAAACAAATGCTGGCAATAAGTGTACATTTTTAATATACCAATAAGTAAACAAAAGCTATGAGGTTATGGCATGACTTCTATCTGAATGGCAACCATGTGATATAGCTTTTATTTACTTATACTTTGGTATAGTGAAAATTGTAAAATCAATTCCATTGTTTTTTTTATATATATATATTATTTTGTTTACGATAATATATATGTTGAGAATTATGTTATAAATAGCATTTTTAAATGAAGTGTCAAAATGCATAAACATGCAGACGAGTTCTTCAGGCAGAGATAACAATAGTAATCTATTCATCTTTTGATTAGTTTAGTAATTTAAAATTACCATTGTTGTCTTTCAGCCTGCAGAACCGATTTGATTGGTTTCTGTCATTTGCAAGTCTGTTACTGTAGATTTAATTTTATATAAAAATGAAACTCTCATTTTAAAAATAATTTACAACTTATATAATTTATTGAAAATATGAAATCATATATATATATTACTGACAATCTATTTCTCATTTGATCTAGAAATCAAAACATCTGAATTTTAGACCACTAAACATCATATAATCACCATTTCTTATGCTTGCTCATAACTGTTATTAAAACTAGGTGCAGTGCTCTCCGATCCAAGGCTCCTCACTGACAAAAGCCACAGGCTAAAAATTAGTCTGGGGATATTGGATGCATCCAAGGCTCCTCATTGACAAAAGCCACCGGCTAGAAATTAGTCTGGGGATATTGGATGTGTAGCACTAGATAGGGATTTTATGAACAAGCCTTCTGGCTTCCATTGATTATTCTAGCTTACACTGAGTGGCACTAGTGTATGGAGAGTTTTGCCTATTTTAATAACTAAAATTTCTTAGCAGATATGATAGTCTGACTTTCACTTATAAATGCTATGATTGCAAATCAATTTGTCTAAAAACTTGAATTTATTAATATATACATAAAAATTGTAAAGGTACAAAATAAGGGATAAATATGGGGAAATGGAATAACATCATCTTATAATGAATAGTATGAATATAGTGAATAAGAGCAAGAATAGCACTGAAACAAAATAAGTAGCTATAACAACTATAAGTTACATCACCATCAAGAATAATCAACAGTCATTCTTTGTGACTGGATATAAAATATATGCATTATAAAATCTATGCTAATTATTTAGCCACTGCCAAATTTAGGGGAAAATATAAAATAATCATCTAGATGGATGTACTTATATGCTAAATTGTCTATCATATAAAATAATGCTAGCTTCCTATTACACTATTTTCATCATCAATGCTCTAAACATATAGTATCATGAGTGTATGTGATAACTAAACTAATTTCTAATCTGTAAATAAAGATGCACCATTCAGAGAACCATTATTGATCCAGAGTTAATTCAACATCACAAGGATCATAGAGGCTATGACTACAAGCAATATAAATGTATCTGCTTAATCGACTTTAATTTAAAGAATTTTTCTGGAATAATTTACAAATCTCTTAAAAAACTATTTTATAATGAAATCAAATCACACACACTGCCAACTCATATGACAGATAGCTGGAGAAATAAAATATTACCACTATTATTTCTTTAAACAATTATTTAATAAAATTAACTAATAACTCAATAAACTCAAAAAAGATATGACAATATAATAATTCAAAATTTTTTATAAACAAAAAAATTCTTATAGCAAAGCAATTGATTTTTATTATTACATTAATTAATATTCCTTTTTTTTTCTCATGCATCATAGCATCAGCCGGGAAGTGAACCCACTAACCTGGGACAACTACTTGTAAAGCAGCATCACTGACCTCTCAACCACCAATGCTTGACAAAATCTGGAAAACAATATTTTACATAAGAGGTATGAAAAATTTTAAATTAGCTAAAATCCACTTTTCCTTTCCTTGTGAAAATAAGAAGGTCCTATACAATTGCATTTTAGAAGGAAAAATAAAATAAAGAAACATGTTTAAAAAAACAAATAAAAATTAATAAAAATTATTCATTATTACTTATACTAAAACTTATTTCTAAATGAGAATTTGTAAATGGAAATGTGCCCATCAACTATACCTTATTTCATCATGAATTTACTCTTAGTCATTTTTTGTACTTATAAATATCAGTTTCTTTTATGTTAGTTTAAAATAATAATGCAAGAATCTTTGGAAAGCCTCACTTTTTTTAATCATAGAGATGGTAAATTCAAAACTTTAAAACTGTTTTTTTCTTTGAGACTTAGTGACTGGAGTTTATGGCATAGGACTATGTTAACTGTCCATGATAAACAATTGGAAATTAAAACACAAAATGAATTGTTATTGTATTGAGATAAAACATTTCATGAAGTTGCATAAAAACATTGCATCCTCAAACCAGTGACAATCTCTATCCATCATCAGAACTGAAAGTACAGTTAAACAAGCTCCAACAGTCAAAAGCTCATAAATTCTTTTTATATATTCATTAACACCACAATGTTTATAATTTATAATCACTTATAATTCAATCAACAAATCATCATCTATGGTCTTGTCAGATATTTTACAGTAACATTTTTTCTATTCATTTTATAATAAAATTAAAATTTTCTTTCTGAGGTATAATATTAGAGGTTCAAATTATTTGGTCATTTTATAAAACAGTGACCAAAACTTGATCAACAGTAGGTCTCATTCTGGGTGTCATTTGTAACAATATAAAAGAAGGGGTAAATATGGGGAGACAGAATAACATCCCATGATCAATAAAATAAATACAGATGAGAGCAGAGAGATAACACTGGAACAAAATAAATAAAAACTATAAGTTATATCACCAGCATTAAACAAAAATAATCAAGTCATTCTATGTGACCAGAATTAAAAGATATATATTATAAAATGTGGAAAAATTATCTAAATACTCCCAAACTTAGAGTTATAATATAAAAATCATTTTTCTGCACATAAAGTATCTATCATAAAATAATACTGAGATCCTAATAATGCTGATCATCAGTGCTTTGGACATATGGTATCATGAGTGTGTGGGCCAACTAATAAACTAAATAAATCAAGTGCAGTAAATAAACTTTAAAGATAGATCATCTACCTTTTTGCCATCCAGAAAACCATCTGGATATCCAAACACAAGCATATACACCACCTACATACTAATTAACCATAACTGCTCTAAATCTAGCTCAAAATTACAATGATTCTAAGGACTGTGACTGAACAAAAGAAAATATATATGTATCTGCTTAATCTACTTTAATTTAAATAGACTTATTGGGTTAACTTACTAATCCTTTAAAACACTATGCTATAATAAAATCAAGCCACACACACTGCCAATTCATATAACAGATGGCTGGAGAAATAGACATAAATACTATTATTTTTTAAAACAGTTATTTAATAAAATTAACTAACAAATTAATAAATTCAGAAAATATATAATTCCAAATCTAATACATTTTTATTAAAAAATAAATAAAATTTCATATCGCAAATCCAATTGATTTTTATTAGTATATTAATATTTACTTTCTGGTTTATTTCCATTTTTTAAATTAAATCTGGAAAACAACATTTCATAATAAAAGAGAAAATTTTAAATTATCTTAAAAACAAACTTTATTAGGTCAAAAAAGGTTACATGGTAAAAAATTTCCTTTTTTTTATAAAAATTGAAATGTTGTATACAATTACATTTTGGAAGGAAAGTAAGATAAAGAAAAAAAACACTTTTCAACAATAACAAAAAAATTAATAAAAATTATTCATTTTTACTTATACTAAATATTATTTCAAATGTATATTTATAAATGGTAATATGTAGACATATATATGCAAAATCAACTATATTTTATCATGGGCTCATTCCTTTAATCCTTCTTTTGTACTTAAATTTTTTTAGTTTCTTCCACATTAGTTTTCCTTTTTAACTTCAAATGTAAATATTAAAAATAGAATTCCAATTTCTGGAATGGATTATCACAAATTGAAATAATCCATAGTTTCTTGTTGTTGCTTCAAGTTTTTACTTGATCTTTATAATACTAATTACCAAATTAATACAAATTTTCTGGGTAGTTTAACACAATTAAATTTATTTATTAGCAATATAATAACTTCTAGGCTAATACAATCTTAATTAATTCTTTTAACAGTATAATATACAGGTCAGATTTCACACAGGTTCAGATCTAAGGCACACTTCAGTCTTCTCATAGGTGTTCTCCTTGTCTACATTTTAAATTTTTAGGGAATTGATGACGCATTGTCTTATGATGCCCAATTTTTAATTAAAGCTTAGCAGATAGTTTTTCTCAGATGCATTTCAATAAACATTTTAAACAAGTAGAGAGGTTAATCTTGCTTTTCATTATAAGATTATTTTGCACTACTCTCTTTACAACTGGGCTGCCACTGCTCCTCTTTTTTCAATCAAGAATGGCTTGCTGGTGACTAGATACTGAAGTCTATGTTTTTATCTGTCATTCTGTCTTAATTTTTGAAACAATCTTGTATTCATACAATCACATATTATCTCAGACATTACCATTAAACTCTGATCAATAATCAATTTTTACAAAAAGGTTATTTTTCTTCTTTTTTGCTTTAAAAAATACTAATCATAATTATTAAAATTACTGTGTAGTTATTTTTCTTTTTTTTATTAACTATCAAAAAATAGCATACTCCTTTAATTTCATTTTCATTTGAATAACATTGCCTTTTGTTTTAGAGAATTAAAGAAAAAAAACAATTTTAATTAATTAAAATAGTATTTCTTAGCAACAATAGTAAACTTTTTTTTTCTTTTAAAAAACACTAATAAACAACACTCAAAATTTGGTCATTTTTCTTCTTTTTTTTAAGTTAAAAACCAATAGATAAAGTAACTGAAGAGAGAAAAAAATATTTTTTATTTCATTATTTTTTTAATATTTTTCCTCTCTCAGTTACAGCTCCTATTAACAATCTACAAATATTCATATTTTCAATATTTAAAAAAAATGTTTGGAATTTTTATATTACCACTTAAGTAATATAAAATACTTAAATATAATTACTAATTGCTATAAAAAAAAATTGGAAAAAAATCTTTATCTTCTCACCATTATAAGTTTACTGGTTTTAATAAGTTTACACCATAAACATGATCAGAGTTGGTCACTCTCTACAATATTGCAATATATGTAGTATAATATATTCACAATGTATAATGATGATTTCTGATACTAATAAAACATCCTGTGACATTTATAAACAATGTCAGGCCACTGAGACAGGTACGTTGATTCTGATAATTAGAACCCTTGATCACCTGAGAAATATAATTTTTCATGAAGTTTATATATAAAATAATAAATTACCTGTTTAAAATATATTACATGAAATTGTTTTAAATTATAATAATGATAAAAAATAAATATTAATAACATTATTAGTATGTATTAGCTGCTGTTATTATAATTCAAAACTATTATATATATATATAATAAAAATATTTAAGATGGTAATGTAATTATATTAACAGAATTATATGAATGTAATTAAATTCAAGACAAAAAAGTTATTATTGGTTATTAGAATGAAAGTGGCTTAGTTTTTAACTATCAGTGGTGAGTGATGGTTTCTCTAGAAACATCACTGCTTAACATATTTCTAGTTTTTCACATGGAAATAAAGCCACATTTTACTTTCCTTACAAAGAATAATATTATTCATACAAATGTAGAACAGTAATGTATTTTTGATTACGCAATCATTTTCAAATGACTTTTGACTTTTCTTAGAATTAGTTGAAAATTTATTACACATATGCATTCAGAAATATGTTACTGGCTAATTTGTGCAAATAGTAGTATTCTTTATATATATGTTATACTTAATGTTTTCATGGTTATATGATGTAGATAAATTATAACTTTTTTGGATATACCGTGTATTATTATCCATTGAGCACCGATATTTCGATGGAATAGCAACCGCCATTTTCAAGGTTAACTTTTGAAAGAAAAACCGTTAGATCTTAACAAATAACGTGACTGTGTGCGAGATGAGAAATGAGATTCCAGTTCAGCATTCACAATATGAGGCTTATATATATATATATATATATTAAGATAAACTAGTCTAATATTGTGCTTACTGCTTTAATAGCTTACACAATTATCAAATATAGGTTGAGTGCTATCAATTGATTTGATTGGCTACACACTTCCTTTTCCACACAATGCTTAATATAAAACTGATACACATAATCACATAATATAAAAAAGATAAATGATCTCCAGTACATGTATATTGTGCTGAACCAGCACTCATCACTTGGTCCAGATCACGAATCTCCCACATGTATATATAATCAGTCCTCAGTTTATATTAAAATAGCTAATCTTCATACTTTAGTGGACATGCTTCAAGCTTCTCCATGCTCCAACTTTTCAGCCATCCATGCCATTGAAAATCTGATAATGCAATGTTTAAAGCTCTTGTTGATGCCAATATTGTTGCCATACCCATGTTGACTTTAAGTCACTCTGACCTCTCATGTATAGAATCTTAATCTGTCCATTTAAATATACAGAAGAGGGATGATCAAAATATAGACTGAATATGTAATGTTTAAGTCCAAGTATACTGTCTATACTGACCTCATTGTAATTTAGAAGGGATTTTAACTCAGACTTTCAAGCTCCATACAGCTATTCACTCCATCTTGTAAAACTGATACACATGCCACATACATGTGAAACAGATAAATGGGCACTGATTATATATGTGTGAGATATGTGATCTAGACCAATTGATCAGTAGCTAGTTCAGCCTGAAATACATATATTGGATCATTTATCTTTTTCACATATATTTGTTCATGTGTATCAGTTGAATAAGATGGAGTGGATAGCAGTAGGGAACTTAAAAGTCTGAGTCAAAAATCTCTTTTAAATTATATTAAATTCACTATAGATAGTATACTTGTATTTAAAAATTACATATTCAGCCTATATTCTGCTCATTCCTCATTTGTGCATTTAAATGGACAAATTAAGGTTCTATATATGAAGGGTCAGAGTGTCTTAAAGTCAACATGAGTATGACAACAATATTGGTATTAGCAAGGGCTTTGAGCATTATATCATCAGATTTTCAATGATATAAGTGGCTGAAGAATTAGAAGGTGGAGAAGACTGAAGCATGTCTATTAAAGTATGAAGATTGGCTGTCTTAATATAAGCTGAGTACTGATTATATATATATATATATATATATGTGTGTGTGTGTGGTAAATAATCTGGACCAATTGATGAGTGCTGATTCAGCATAGAATATATTTATTGGAGATCATTTATTTTTTCCCCATTATATGGTCATGTATAACAGTTGTAAAAGATAGAATGGATAATTGTAGGAAACTTAAAAGTCTTAAGTTCAAATCTCTTCGAAATTACATTAAGTTCAGTGTAGACAGTATATTTCTATTTAAATATTATATATAAGGGACTTGAACCCAGACATTCAAACTCCTTACAGCTATCCAATCTATCTTATGCAACTGATACTCATGACCACATACATGTGACAAAGATAAATGATCAATACATTTATTTTGTGCTGAATCAGCACTCATCAGTTGGTCCAGATCCATTGCACAAACATATATACAATCAATGGGCAGTTTATATTAAGACAGCAATTCTTTAAACTTTAATGGATAAGTTTTAATCTTCTCCACTCTCCAACTCTTCAGCCATCCATATCATTAAAATTACAGATACGTGTATTTAAATATATATATATTAAGTATAAAGTAAAAAACATATTTCAACGAGTATTTTATTGAAAATAAAAACTATTTCCAGTGATTTATTTTAAAAGATTTAATACTGTATATGAATTATGCAGTGTTTTTAGATATTTAAACCCATAGTTATCTGAGAAACGAAGTTTGTCCATAAAATATGCACATTTATATGTGTAGAAGAACCAGTGATATTTTTTACAAGTTCATAGCGTGTAGTTTAGCAGCTCTATAAATTGATTTTTTTTATAAAAATAGAGAAAGAAGTAAGGGATAAAGAAAAAAATCTAGAATATATGAATTTCTAACAATAATCTGTTTTATTCTTTCACGGTGTTAATAAAAAATGCAGTTTATGGCTAATTTTAATAATATTTAAATAAAATTATAGAATACTTAAAACAATAAGATCTTATGAGCAGATGGGTCGTATATCTCTAATCTATTATTGATAGTAGCTTATCATTGATTGATACACCTTAACCTATATCAATCTAGTACCTATTATTTAGAACTAAATAATAAGCTTGAATAAAAAATTTAGAGCTTCATTAAAAAAAAAATATTGATGTCAATATATTATGAAAATGTAATGATTAAAATTGTCAAATTTGTAAAAATCAGTTAACGATTTTCGATTTTTACCCGTAATGTAAAATGTAATAAAATGTATTATTTTTTTTTTGCATTCTGTCGGTTATATTGATTTTTATTCTTTTTTTTTTTTTTAATCATATATATAAATTTAACATCTTTTTTAAAAAATTATACTGTCTACTTCAGATTGATTAAAAAGTTTGATTTCATATATTTTCGGTATTACATTTTATTTTATAATAAAATTTACAAATAAATGCAAGACATAAAAATGTTGAACAAAAAATATTTTCTTTCATTATAGTTTGATTGATAATTTTGATTACATTTTTTTTTTTTTTTTGGCTTTTGATGTGTAGACATTTTTTCCTTAATTATATCTTTTATAGTGTACCTGCCCAGATTAGAGCTGTATATCACAGTATATATATATATAAGAAGTTTATTGATCTTATTTAATTTCATTTCACTTGATCTATGGATAATGAAGGTGTTGAAATATGTTAACTAGATAACCATGGCAATTTTAAAATATTATTTATTAATAATATTATCATCAAATCATAAATTGGTTGTGATCAATTTGAGGGGAAGTTATGAATAAGTGATAAGTAAATATTGGAAAATAATTAAGTGTATCTTAAAATAGATCGCTTGAATAAAATCGTTATTACTTACTTATTACACAATTAAGTATTTCATTTTTCATATATGTTTATTTATTTATTGGAATATATTATTAAAGATATATATTAATTTTTTTTATTAAAAATGTATATTTATCAGAAGGTATTGGAAATATCATGTAAATTCTTTATTGTGAAACGTAACTTTTTTTTACTGTATCCAATATTTTAAAGTCTTCATTTCATTTAATAATTGGAGGCAAAATTTATTAAACCCAAAGAATATCTTTGAGTTTAAATGAACAGTTGTCTTAGTAACAGTAATGTCAGCAATAATATGTTATATATATAGAACTGAAACCTTCAACTTGAGTTCTTATAACTTTGTCTTTGCTGAGAAAGATGTTTTTATATTCGTCTCTACAAATTATTGATTTTATTATTTAAAGGAGATTAATTTCTAAAACCATAGAAGAATAAAAACTTTACCTGTCACTTTATTTAATTGAGGCAGTTCGTTGATGAAATTCCAGGGGAAAATAGCAAAATGTATTTTATTAATAAAAAAAAACATCAAAATTTTTTTTATCACAAGTAAACTGTAAAATATTCCGTTGTTAAAATCTAGGATTTCATCTATTTATTTGTGATAAATACAAACCCCATGATGTTTATATGGATGTCATATTTCTGATCACCGAATTTCACAGGATTTATTAATTCAACTTCTATGTGATATTAAATAATTGAAATTTCACTTTATTGACTTGGAAAAGTGCTACCATTTATTACTCATTTGGATGTAACTGAATTTTGTCATAAATACAAACCCCATGATGTTTATATGGATGTCATATTTCTGATCACCGAATTTCACAGGATTTATTAATTCAACTTCTATGTGATATTAAATAATTGAAATTTCACTTTATTGACTTGGAAAAGTGCTACCATTTATTACTCATTTGGATGTAACTGAATTTTGTCAATGAAAGAATTCTCTTTATATATTATTATCAATAAAAGAAAAAAATAAAGCCAGTGATGTGCAATTTTGCATGACCAACTATCTGTTATTTTAAAGGTTGGATATATTTGTATACTTGAAAGAAAATACCAGGATTTAAAAACAAAAGTAATTGAATCCAAATCCTCGATTGTTATTATTCATACTTGTCTTCTCTATTTCAAGAATTGTTTCTATGCATTGGAATCAGAAACAATGAAACAGAACTATTATGGACCACTGGGTAAAAATGAGGAATGAGACTTTTCACTTGTGGTATGATATCTCTGTATATATATTTTTCATTAAAAAAAATGTGTACATTTTGTTCATATTTTATTTTAAAATATAGGATTAAATACTATATATGGGTTATTATATAATTAACACAATAAAAGGTCGGAGAGATGATGATGGTGATAATGATGATGATGATGATGATTATTATTATTATTATTATTATTATTATTAAACTCTTATTTGTTGATATTGATTAATTTATGACCTGATGTTTTCAAATATTCATTTTTTTTTTTTGATTTACGATTTAACTTGGGGATATTCATATAGATGAGTTTAAAATACAGTGGATTTTTATGTTGGTTTAATTATTTGGAAATTATATTAGTGAATAAATAAAAATCTTTTTATTTGATCATATTTTTCTTTCTCATTGTATATTCTATTTATAATCTAAAGAAGATATTTGGAACCTCTCCTTCAGTTTATATATAGTATTATTGTCGTACAACACACTTTTGAGTTTCCTATATGTTTTATTATTAATTATTGCTTTTTATACAGTAATATACTATCAATTAATTATATATTAAATAGAAATAGTATTTGTATTTTTAACTAGCTGCAACTTTAGTCAATTGTATATGTTTTTATTTTGTTTTGTTTTTTATTTTCATTACCATCATTATTAATTTATTATAAATAAATAAATTTAGAGTTTATTGAAACACGCAGAATCTGCCTAATATTTTTTTAGTGTGTAAGGTAATTTTGATATTTAAATCTTGATCTAAGATCAAACCAATATAGGTAAGTGAATGTACATTTTAACATATGATTATTAAGTTTAATTAGATATAAATTCTATATTGTCATTACATTGAAATATTTGTTTGTTTATCTAAGTTAATATAGGATGTATAAATAATTTCATTAGTTCATGGTTAATTATTAAGAGCTTGCTTATCTTGTATAGTTAATAAAATCTTAATAGATTTCATTTTGTCATTAGACAGAACAATGCCTTAATTATCTCTAAACCTCTTTGAGGTTGATGTAAATTTTATTAACTGTTATAACTTAATATCTATCTTTGTTTTGGACAAGTGCCAATAATTGTTTTATATAGTTTAATTGTTATAAAATCCATTTTAATAATTGATTGACTGGAGATTTAAAATAGATGTACAGGATTAATTGATCATGATTCAGTAAATATCCAATAGAAACCTATTGTATATTTGATATAACAATATAATTGAATATTACAAAATGCAAGATTATCTAATAGATTTATTGATGAGTTCGTTTAGAGTGTTTCATTTTAATACATAACGTAAGCAATAATTGTATATTGATATAAAGTAGAATATAGATAAATTATTAATATTATATAACATTTTATTAAACTTAATATGAAGCTTATTAACGAGTTATTTTGTTAAACACTTTTGATATTATAGATTTAGAAAACATTCTCTAAATGTTATAACCATTTAGAAATAGCTTATTTAGGTGGGAAATATAATTAAATTTCAATGTAAATTCCCATTACTCTATGTAATATTCAATTAGTAAAAGTATATCGGAACTTAGCTATTTATTGATTTGAATTTGGTTTCATTCATTTATAAATTAAATAAATATCTTAAGCATATGTCACCATTTAGGCTAATGATATATGATTTCACTGCTTATCATAGTTTACTTTGGGATAGTAAATAGATTTGGTGATATCTGAGGTGATAATCTTGTTTGCTTTCTTGTTTTAAATTATCTGAATAAATTAGATTTTAATGAAGATTGTCATTAGTATTTTATTTTAGTGTAGTGGACAATTTAAATAATTATGTATTGGAAATATTGTTATTGCATAGTGTGACCAATGATTGAGCTAGATGATTTTACACCAGTTATAATAGAGTTGCTATTTGTAGATGCATGTTTTACTCTGTAATAAATAATATTTAAACCATAAGGTCATTTCTTCATTATCTTTTATTTTCATTTTGTGTCAGTAATAGATGGTTGTGTAAAAAAAACCTACAGGGGAATTTTTCTTTTTTGTTTTGTGAT
The DNA here is from genome assembly GCA_028023455.1 of Epiperipatus broadwayi. Classification (NCBI taxonomy): domain Eukaryota; kingdom Metazoa; phylum Onychophora; class Udeonychophora; order Euonychophora; family Peripatidae; genus Epiperipatus; species Epiperipatus broadwayi. The sequence continues at coordinate 588,252 of JAQFVV010006492.1, forward strand.
AAATGCTGACAAAACCAATGTAAGAGATAGTAGCATAGAAGATCCATTATTATTTGTACAAAAATGGCTACCCAATGCTGCCTGATGATGATCATACATAGATGGTGATTGTTACAAAAGCCACTTAAACTTTAGGCTATACAAAATAGCACTCCATGTTTAGGCTAGATTTATATTATTACAAATAGTCAATTCTGAGACATCCTAAAGTTCTTCTATTCTCATCTTATATTCTAATCATTATCCTGTTACAAAATGACAAACAAAGATCGGGCTATATTTTATTCAGATTATATTAATCATTTCCCAGTGTCATCATATTTTATTCCATTACAATAGATAAAAACATAAAATAGAATAGGCTAGTTAGTTAGAGTTTATGTAGTTAGTAAAAGCATCACATTAAATTCAATATTTATAAATGCAAAAGTCACTGGGTTAATACTCCAACTACTGTCATCAGTCAACTCAACAATATCTGAAGTAGAAAGGAAAATGAAACACTCTTTTCATTTTGTTCTATACTAACATGTATGTTATTACTGGGCTGCAGAAAGGAATTTGCTATTAACTGAAAGGAGACCCTTTGATTCATCTTGGAGGCATTAAAGGAACCAAGCAGGGCAAATTACTAATGTTCACTCCATACATTCTTGTTATTGCAGCTGTTATTACTGATTATTCATATAGTATACGAACATGAATGGGCTGCTCACCAACACACATTAGCCAGCAAGGTGAGTTTATTGGCTTTTTACCTGTGACTTTAAGATCAAGAAACATCATGGTCTTTCTTCAAAGTTGCCTGATAAGGCAGACTGAATATATGTGTAAAGATAAATATTTTTCCAATAAATATATACAATCATGAAAGACAAATATAAATCATGGCTCTTATTCGCAGGAGTCTGTAAAGTCACCAACCAAGGCAGCAGTTAGTGGCCAAAGGTGGAGGGTACTAAGAATCCCTGATTGTGAACCCAGGCTGTCATTTGATGATGATTTTTTTATTTAGGTGCTTACAACTGCAGATCACTTTCAAGTGAAGGAAGATTGTAAGAATTAGAAGAATTGTCTTATATTAAATGGGACATTATTGGACTTTGTGAAGTTAGAAGAAAAGGGGAAGAGATAATTGATTTAAAAAGTGGCCATGTATTCTACTATAAAGACACAAATATTTGAAATACAAGTGGAGTATGATTTCTTATAAATAAACAGTGGAAGAACAACATTGTGAAGATTGATTGATAGTGCATTGGACAGAATGGTATGATTAGTTATACAACTTAATAGCATATACCAAATGCAGATTATTCAGGTTTATGCCCCAACAAGTTCTCATAGTGATGAAGTTGAAGAAGATTTTTATATGGATGTACAAAAGGTTTTTGATCAGAGTAAATAACATTTTAAACTTGTTATGGGAGACTTTAATGCTAGAATTTGTAAACAAATGAAAGATGAAAGTGCTGTAGGTAATTTTGGTTATGGTAATAGAAATGAGAGAAGCCATAGACTTGTGGAGTTTGCAGAAAAAGAAAAACTTTATATTATGAATTATTTTTTTGAGAAAAATGTTAAAAGGAAATGGACATGGAAGCATCCAAATAAAGGTACAGCAGAATTGGATTATATTTTGACTAACAGAAAATACATATTTCAAGATTGTAATGTTCTTAATAAATTTAACACAGGAAATGATCATCGATTAGCAAGATGTAAGATATGTGTTAATTCAAAATTAGAAAGACAAAAAATATTAAGAAAAACAATATTTACAATTGATATTCCTAATCTTCAAAAACATTCTAATGAATTTAAATTAGAACTTATAAATTATTTTCAAGTATTAGTAGATTTTGAACATGATTCCGATTTGAATGAAATTAACAAGAAAATAACTGATGCACTTTTAAAAACTGCAACAAAGATGGCTGGTAGAAAAAAACAGCAATTGACCAATAAAATTTCTATTGTGACTAGAGAATTTATGAACAAAAAAAGGAACATGAAGATATACAAAAATGATGCATTAAAAAGGATTGAATACCTCCAATTTTGTAAAATTGTGTGGAAAAGAGCAAGGAAAGCTATAGAAGAGAATAAAGGTCTCAAGAGTATAAAATAACATTTTTATATTGGTATAAAATATATATCTGCAATAAGAAAAAAGATGGAATTATTAGTAAAAAAAGAGATGACATCCTGAAATGTGTAGAAGACTTCTATCAAGAATTATATAGTAATAAAAAATAAGTACCTCCTATATCTATTATATCTTCTGAATTGCCCAGAATTTTAAATGAAGAAGTGAGACATGTAATAAAATTTATAAAGAAAAGAAAGGGCTCCAGGTAATGATGGAATTATAATTGACATATTAAAAGAAGCAGGTGAAGAAATAAAAAAATTTTTTAGCATAGTTATATACCAAATGTCTAAATGATAAAGATGTACCAGATGATTGGAAGAATTCCATATTAATATTAATATTTCAAAAAGGTGATAAAGATATTAGAAATTACAAATCTATCAGCCTTTTATTAGTTTTATGCAAAATTTTTACCAAGATAATTACAACTCGTCTACAAAGAACATTGGATTTCCACCAACCAAGAGAACAAGCTGGATTTAAAAATGGTTTTAGTATAGTAGATCATATACATGTATTGATAGAAGTTATAGAAAGGACAAATGAATATGAGTTGCCATTATGCTTTGGATTTGTAGATCATGAAAAGCCATTTGATTCTATAAACATTTCTTCAGTGATTAAAGCATTGGATCATTAAGGTAAATAAATTCAGGATATTGCCATATTTTAAAGAATATTTATAAAAATGCAACAGCAACAATTAGATTACATAATGATACTAGGAAAGTCAACATTGAGAAGGGTGTAAGACAGGGTGACTCCATATCTCCAAAACTTTTTACAGCAGTGCTGCAAGAAGTATTTTGTGGGTTAAAATGGGGAGCTAAAGGAGTGATAACAAATGGACATTGTTTAAGTAATTTAGATTTTGCAGATGATGTAGTTTTTGCAAATAATGCTTTAGAGCTACAGAAGTTATCAGGTGAAAATAGGACTAAAGATAAATGTTAAAAAGACTAAAATAATGTAACGTTTAATGGATTGTCTCAAAATATGAAAATAAAGATTGATTATGATGAATTAGAAGAAGTTAACAGCTACAAATACCTTGGTCAGATTATTAATGCAGATGGAAACATAATGGATGAAATTAACCATAGAAGTAAAATTGTTTGGAGTGCTTTTGGCAGAAATAACTTGATACTAAAAGGAAATATGCCTATGTGTTTGAAAAGAAATGTTTTTAATACATGTGTTTTACCAATTCTTACTTATGAATCTGAGACTTGGACATTAAATAGAAGAGCAATACGGAGACTTCAGACCACTCAAAGAAGTATGGAGAGGTGCATTTTAGGGGTAATCAGATGAGATGGAAAATGCAATATATGATAAAAACAAACAGGTGTTACTAACCTTATTGAAAAAAATAAAAAACTGAAGTGGAATTGTCTGGACATATCGGTAAAAGAGATAATAATAGATTGACAATTGAAATCTTAAACTGGATTACAAAAGATTGTAAAAGACCCAAAAAGAGACCCCATGTGAGATGGATGGATGAAATAAGAAAGTGTGCATGGGTGATGTAGAGAAGAAAAGCTAAAGATTGGAGAAGATAAATTGAACTTGGAGAGACCTTTATCCTGCAGTGGATTGATAATAGTTGATGATGATGATATTATTACTAACAGCTAAGTGCATTTAAAAAATATATATAGTCTCAATTTTTATAAATGCATTTAAAAATTTCAACTAGATAATGAAAATAGTTCAACATATAACTATAATTATGGGACATTGTTTTTTTATTATTGGTAGTGCTACTTCTTTTAATAATGACTTCAAATCACTCTATTGTTTGTCATAATGATTGTGAAATTATCCAGTGCTTGGCTGTTACAGTATTTTTCTTATTAGAAAATAGGATGGCTAATTTCCTATTTTTTATTATAATATAATAATAAATGAATTAATTACTGATATTATTATTACCATGTTTAAAAACAAGTATACTTTATATAGACGGAGTTTAGATATAATATAGGGGATTTAAACAGATTTTCAAGCTCCCTTCAGCTATTCCCTCTATCTTATACAACGAGTACATGTGACCACACATATAAAAAGATAAATGATCTCCAATATGTATATTTCATGCTGAACTGCTCATCAGTTGGTCCAGATCATCATCTCCCACAAATATATATAATCAGTGCTTGGTTTATATTAAAATAGCAAATCCGTAAACTTTAATGTGTGGTCATGTGTATCAGTTGTACGAGAATGGATAATGGAGTTTGAAAATCTGTCTTCAAATACCCAATATTATCATCTTTATAAAACAAAATATATATAATAGATTTATGAAAAAGAGATTGTGATTTAATAATAGTACATTACATGACATATCTATTTTTTTGGAATTGAATTTGTCTGAGTAAGTATTAAAAAATATTTTTGAATTTGCATTAAGCTTGAGACTTTTTTCAGGTATCAAAACTATATTTCATTTATCTGTCATCCATATTGATCAATAGATGTTTTTAGCTCCATTATAACACACGAATAAAAAAATCATTAAAATTCTCCACCAACTCTCATTCGGCAAGCTTAGAGAGTAATGTTTTCTTCTTGTTCTCTTTTAAAGAAGTCTGTGATCTGCAGTAGACCACTGAAAAGGCTTATATATATATATATATATATTGTAACAATATTTTATAAATTATATAAATATGTATTTGTAATTATTAAATTAATATAAAAGATATGTATTTGTAACTATAATTTGTAGCTATTTTAATATGTCACATTTGTAACCATAATAAATATTTAGATAGGGGAAATTATTAATTATTAGATATATGCCTATCCAATCTGTACCATTTGTAACTATATTAATTCATCATAGCGTAGATAAAGAAATTATAGAATCACTGTGCCACTTGAAAATATCAGCATTAAAGATTCTTGGTATTTATTTATATATTGGGGCAGTCATCTGAACAATAAAACATACTGGCCATTGTCATCTAATAAAAATAATATTAAATATAGCAACTGAATAAAAGTACCCACTGTGAGATTCCTGGAGTGCCTTATGCTTATCTCCAATACTAGGTTCTTCTAACAAAGAATCCTTCCTATTCTTCTTTCCAAATATATAAGACCATTCATGGACATATGCACACACGGGTGCTATTCATGACAACTTATAAAAATATATTTTATAAAACTAATATTATGAGGTTGGAAAGGGATGGTATCACTCTTTATTCAGTTTAGCTAAGTACATGTGTTTTCCCATGAGCGCCACTAGATTGTTTTCAATCTAGATAAGTATCTATTTATAGTGTACTTGAGTTCAAACTCATTCAGTACATATTTATTACACATGACTTGGATGACTATTGAACAAAAATGACATTCTTACATTTTATCTATATTGATAAAATTACAAGATCCCAATATTACCAAAGTTTATACTATAGATCAAAGATTCTTATAGACATTGCTAGCTCATTAGCGTATATTGATGAACAGACATGTATAATCCTATTAATGGCTTCCAAATAAGCATGTGAAGACCATTATTGATATTGATGGCCATTTAACTAAATTATTTATCACAATAAAGGTAATAATGATGATGATGATAATAATATCACAATAATGATAATAATAGTGATATCACAATAATGATTATAATAGTGATGATGATACCAGCCATGGCTTATCAATAAACTCACAACAATAAATTCATCTTTATAAACTTATAGGCATCTATTAAAATTATCCTATTTCATACTGGGATTTAATAATACTAATGGTGATGATTGATCATCATGAATCTCTTTGCATAATATTCAATTTTCTATAAACCCCTATTTACTAAAATATATTCATTACGCTAAACATTAAATTTAATGATTATAATTTATTAATGATGATTGATGGCGATCATAACTTTTATATAGTATTATTTGAAACATTTTTAACTAATAACATGATATCCATCTTTGATGAGGATGATCTAAATTCATGGACACAACACAATTTTAGCTTTCTATGTTGAACTATAATTATCAAAATTTGGTTATTCTCAAGCATAATCCTTAAATACTTAAATATCAACATTCTAGTTTACCTATTATTTTGCGGACGCTTAATATTTGCAAGTGATTGCTCAATATATACGAATGGTAATACTTAATAACTGCGAGCAATGATGATGAATTAAAATGATAGAATTAAGAAAAAAAAAAAAAAAAACAACAACACAATATTCTTAATAATAACTCGGAAACCAATTAAGATATATAATTATATTTTATTAACACTACTACTCTTTCTTTCCTTCTTTACAGTTAAATCGACAATTAAATAAATGGCTTATTAATATAAAAATTTATATAAGTATAAGCAAATAAACTTAATATATAGGTTTGTCATTTTTCTTTATATCTCAATATAAGCTGACTTAAATCAATATTAGAAAAAAAAAATACATAATCTATAAATGCTTATTTAAAACTTTTCTTACTCATCATATCATAAAATAAATTTCAGGTGAAACTTGTATATGTTATTTCATTTCATTCAAATGTAATGCCCTATTTTTCAATTTACCATTTTAAACTAATCATATATATAACCTATTCTTTGATGTGTTTGGATAAACAGTTACACATTCACGCATTCGGTAATGTTAACATATATGTTTAAAATGTATACCCATAAATTACATATATAAAAATATCTTTTTCTTTTGCAACCTTATAGCGAAAGAAAATAGAATACATATATTAATTTTTTTAATATGCAACAAGATAAAATAAAAATAAAAAACATTATAAATGCATATATCTATAGGTTGCTCATCATCATTAACAACTGAAGAACAATTAAAAAAAAAACATTTCAACATTACAATATATAATAAAAAAAAACAAAAAAAAAAATAATGAAAAATTTAAGTTTAAAGATTTAAACTATGTTTGTGCTATGTTGTGAGATATTGCAAATAACTATAGATAAACAAGTCTTTAATGTTTCTGTATCAAAAAAGAAAATTGCTTTGACCAGTAAATTAAGGTTTACTTTTAATAAGTAAAAGAATAAAATCGGTTAAAGAAAGTTCATATTTACCCGTCTACTTTTTACTTCTTATTAATGTCCTGAGTTTGAATTTTCAGACTGCTTTTCTTTGCTCACCAACAACAACAACAGAAAAAAAGAAAGTTATTGCAGATACCTTTAAGATAATGCTGAATCAATTGACTTTGCTTGTTTCTTCAATTCCATTATTATTCACTGTTGATTGGCTTCCTTCTACCATTTAAAAAAAAGTTATTATAAGTACTTTGAATAAGTAGGTACCGGTGGATTTGCTTGTCTCTCTCCTTTTAAAAAAAATAATTGCTGTTGACACTTTAGATGATTGAGGTAAATCAACAACATTTTGATTTATGGCTTCAAACTTGGTTCTACATGGCTGTTATAAATTTTCTTTTCCTCCTATTTCCTCTTCTCCATTCATTCGAAGGCAATGAGCTTTTAATAAGCCAGGAATTAGAAACAAAGCATTCCATATAGCTTGTGTGGTTGGCTTCAAAATCTATCATTTTGTTGGTTATTACTGGATACATGACTTCATAGACAGATCAGCGATTTTGACTCATTCTGTATTAACCAGGAAGCAGAAAAAAATGGTTTAGCAATGCAGAGGCATAGTATTATGCATAACCAAATATGTTAATATCATTTTTATATAATTATTACTAACTTCTAATAAATTCAATCTTGTTCCATTTCTCTCCTCTTCTTTAATATTGCTGGAAATTGCTTTATATAAACGCACATTTCATTTGCTCTTTTTTTTTCAACTTTCAAAGAGTGAGAAAAAAAAAATTAAAGTGTTCACTCTCTTTTAAAAAAAAAAATCCGAGCTTACATTTCTGCTTACGAATAATAACAAGGAAGGACCGACTGAGTTGAGTCTAAAAAAAAAATTTAAGACTAACTGATCATCTCTTTTAAAAAAATTTAAGACTAACTGATCATCTCTTTAAAAAAATTTAAGACTGACTGATCAAAAAAAAATTGTTTCAATCATTTATATCGCGAATTTCAACCAAAGAAAAAAAAACATCTGGAAATATTTATCTTAAAAAAAAAATCAAAGCTTCACAAGTTTGACGTCGGTCACAATCAATAAAGACTTAAAATTGATCGCTATCGTTATCTACATCAAAGCACCTCTTTTGTAAAAATAATCTTAAGATACAGATAACAACAAACCTGGAATCTATAGCCACCAGGAATACGTGTAAAAGCATCTTTGTGTTTGTACAGATGTATTCATTGTTTCACACGTGTACATTTTTTTTCTCTCCTAATCTAACAATCTTAATTGCCTTATTTCACACTTTTCTGATTTACTCTATTTTAACAAAATGAAAGTTAAATAAATTTAACACATATTATTTAATAAAAAAAATATTATATAATAAATCACAAAACTGCTTATTCATAATAATAAATCTATACATATAAATCTCTGTATGTATAAAAGAATAAAAAAAATTTTTTTTTAAATAATTGAATACTATATATATATATCTACAATATATATATATATAAACTTTGTGTTTACCTGAAGGTTTGTGAAAATGGCGTTTTAGTTGTATTTATATATTGGTCTATTCCCATCTACTAACAGTATTGAATGTCTTTAAAAAATTTTAACTTTATTTAAATATTTCAAATACATTCAGCTGTTAGTAATAGCACACAAGTTAGTATATGCACGTTTTTAGAGGTGTTATTATCCCCTCTTCAACAGGTGTTGCTGGCCTGACCAGTGACAGTACTAGCACAAGATTAGAACCTGGAAACCCTTAGATTTTTGAGCATTAAATTTTAAGGTAATGCTCTTTCCAACTGAGTCAGTCTGCCAAATGCAAGTCAGGAGAAATTTCATATACTTATCTATGAAGTTCTTCCTGATTTCTCCACTTTTTACTAAGAGCAAAATTGATTAGTGGTTTTCATATATTATGTATAGTCACACTAGGTTGACTTATAGGATTGTTTGCCATTGTCACAAAACATGGAGTTATACTATCATTATGGAACAGAACAAAAGAATCTTATTCAGAAGCTAGCAATTTGACAAAAGAAAAAAATTATATAGAAAAAACTCTTATGAAAAACAGTTATCCCTCAGCAGTTATTAACAAAAACTTAAATAGACAACAAAAAAACCATCAAAAAACAATTATTGGTACTGTAGAGTACCATACATACCAAAAATAGCAAATTAACAAAAATTTGTGATCAGTATAACATCAGAACAGGTTTCCAGAGCAATCCCACACTATGAGAAATTCTAACATCTACAAATTCTAAACTAGAAGCTAAAAAACTGCATTTATAAAGTACCATATGAATGTGAAAGATTGTATATTGGTGAGACTAGTCATCCCATTGAAAAGTGCTTGCAAGAACACAAACTGATGATTAAAAGAGAGAAAACAGATGTGTCCAAGATAGCAGATCATGTATGTATCAATGAACATACGTTCAATTGGAAAAACACAAACATATTGGATAGAGAAGAAAAGGTACAAAGAAGAAAATTTAAAGAAGCTGCTCACGTGACACTGACAAACAATCCCATAAGTCAGCCTATTGTGACTATACATGATGCATGGAAACCAAAAATCAACTTCGCTCTTAAGAAAAAGTCGAGAAATCAGGAGGAACCTCATAAATATTTATATGAAATTTCTACTGACTGTTGCCTTTGGCAAGATGATTGAGTTGGTTAGAGCATTATCTTAAAATTCAATACTTAAGGATTTAAGTGTCCAGATTCAAATCTCATGGTAGTATTGTCACTGATCAGGCCAGAAATACCTGAGGAATACCTCTGAAATGTTGTGTATATACTAATCTGTGTGCTATTACTAACACTTGAATATATTTGGAATATTTAAATAATGTTAAATTTTTGTAAAGACATTCAATATTCATATTAGATGATGGAAATAATCCAATATATAAATATAATAAACTTTGTATTTAAATTATAAAACATATGTATATCAATGTGATAAATAAAGGAAAAGCAAACAATTATTTAAAAATGATATTTAATGTTCAAAATTTCAAAGCATGTTTAGTTTGCATATTACTAAATCTTTGATTTATAATATTATTAAAATTAGCAATGTATGAAGTCTCCTTAACTTTTAATTCCTTAAATGTTAATTTTCTGGTTGTGACATGTACTGTAGCCACCAGGTGATGCTGCAGAACTACCAAAAAGTCTGCAAGTGATAAATTTCAAGGCAAAGGATACTGAATTCATCGATGGACAAAAAAAAAGGCTGAAATCATCGATGGGAAAAAATTAGAATAAAAAATTGCTGAAATTATCAATGGACAAAAAAAAAGGCTGATATCATCGATGGACAAAAAAATTTGCAAAACCTTAAATGCAGACTAAAACTTAGTAAGTACTTAAATATATCTACCCTTCCCCCTCCCGCTCAGAGCATTAAAGCAAAAAATGGTGGTAATACAGTACATTTTTTTAAAACACTATAACAAATGAAGAGTATAATAATTAACATATTAATACTAATTAAATATAGATGGTATACCATATAGATAATAAAAGTAGCTATAAAATACAAAAACAGAAATTAGTGTGTGACTAACAGATATACCCCCCCCCCATGGCATTAAAATGAAAAATGGTGGTAAAACAGTACATTATCTATATGGTATACAATCTATATTTAATTAGTATTAATCTGTTAATTATTATACTCTTCATTCATTATAATGTTTTAAAACAATGTACTGTATTACCACCATTTTACATTTTAATGTTCCATGCAAGAGGGGGAAGGATAGATCTACATGTGATTTTTTTTTGTCCATCGATGATATCAGTGATTTTTTATTTTTTTATTTTTTTTCCATCAATTATATCAGCCTTTTTTCTTTTGGTTTTTTGTCCATTGATGAATTCAGCCTTTTTTGCTTAGAAATTTATCACTTGCAGGCTTCTTGGTGGTTCTGCAGCATTACCTGGTGGCCACAGTATGCATCATTGAACACTACCATTTTCTGAAATAACACTCACCCTAAGATTTTTCTCATGATTTAAAAAAAAAAACAATTAAGTTGAGAATTAGATTTTTTGTACTGAAAAATGGATTACCTTAAATGATTAAATAAACTATTTATTTTATATAGCATGATGTTTATAAACTCTAATATTAATAATCAGTATTAAGCTTTGTAGATTTTTAACAATAAATGAATACTCCCACTTCAAACACAAGATACATCTTTGGAAAAGATAGAATGAAATCTATCTTTTCAAACCCAAATGCTTATGTATGAGCAAATCTTAAGTATTTGAAAGTGACAGCATGAAGATATTAAGCAATCACTTTAAATTACCTTTTACATGCTTGAATGAATGGCACTGGCAAAATTTACTAGAATTTACAATATGTCATTCTTATTTGAAATTAAATGTATGTAAATAAACTATTTATTTTATATAGCATGATGTCTATAAACTGTAATATTAATAATCAGCATTAAGATATTGCACATGTGCTTTGTAGATTTAATAAAATAAATAGTTTATTTACATATATTTAATTTCAAATAAGAATGATATATCGTAAATCCTAGTAAATTTTGTGAGTGTCATTCATTCAAGCATGTAAAAAGTAATTTAAAATTATTGTTTAATATCTTCATGCTTGGCACTTTTAAATACTTAAGATTTGCCCATACATAAGTGTTTGGGTTTGAAAAGATAGATTTCATTCTATCTTTTCCCAAGACTTATCTTGTGTTTGAAGTGGGAGTATTCATTTATGGTTAAAAATCTACAAAGCACATGTGCAATGCTTAATGATTAAACAAATTAGTTTTAGTTTAGCCTTAGTAATTGATGGCCCCACTAAGTTTGTCACACAGAATATACAATTTGATCTTATCAACCTAATTTATTCTATTCTTTGTATTATTTATTAATCTATTTAAATACAGAGGAAACCTTGAATCCAATTTTAAAATCTTTGGAAATAATCTTTTTTAATTTTAAATATAAATTAGCAACATAAAGCAAATAAATCCATTCTTTATTAATTTTAATCTCATCAAGCATTAATTTCACTTGCTTATAAAATAATTTTAAATATCTATATAACAAACTTTTATCATAGCCCATTTTACTAAATCTTTAATATACACTTTGACATACATGTGTTTTATAATATATATTTGCAAGTTTTTATCAGTGCATCTTTCTTTCATCTTAAGTCATTCTGATTACACACACATACATACACACACACATATATATATATATATTAAATCAACTCATTTTTTACATTTTTAACAGATGATTACATATACTAGAAAAATAAAAATGATTCCTAAAATGCATTTTTGACTGAACTAGTCTCTCCAGTATGCTCATCATCACAACATCCACATGTCCTTAATTGTTTCTCTGTACATTTTATGTATAATATATCAATTCATTTTATAAGCACCATACTTGTAATATTCACTTCAAGATAATTACAAATTTTTAATAAATACACAAATGATTGAAAATTACCTTTTATCATATCAGAAATTATAATATATCTTGCATCAAAGATATAAATTTTATTTTATTTTTTTTTTAAATTAAAATATATCTTTTTTAATTAATGTAAATAATCAAGAAATTTTTACTAGCATAATGTCAAATTGTAATTCTAAAAAGGTCATCAAACCTTCACACATATCCCATACTATAATATTCAATGAGTGATGTTAAATATGAGTAAACTCTTGATCCAAGTTACAAAATAAAGGTTTTGAAAATATAAGAATATCTATCATATCTTCATATCTAAATGCAATTATATAGGCTAATCTTAAGCATCTTAGAATGAGTATAAATATATTAAATTATTCACTTTACTTACATTTCCTTTTTATATCCTATTAACACTTGCAAAATATTGAAATTTACTACATATAGTAAATTTCAATATTTTGCAAATTAATAGGACATAAAAAGGGAAATGTAAGTAAGGTGAATAATTTAAGATGGCCATTCTCATTTTGTCAAAGTCATAATCTTGTGACTTGAATCAAAAGTTTACTCATATTTAAAATTGCTAATTCAATATTACAGTATGGTGAATATGTGGAGGTTTGTTTAACTTCTTAGAATTATTTTAATTATTATTTGTAAATATGATTATATTTTTTGTTCAACATTTCAAATTTCTTCACTAATATGGCAATATATTATATATTTTGTAAAGACACTCATGCTTTTTATATTTTTAAATATCCAATTACATACACTGAAAAAATTTAAGCTGCTACAAAAACAAATTTTGACACTTATGACATAAATTGATAATATACACATTGAATAAATATAAATTAATAATAAAGAAATTGGAAAACATGATGCTCTGGGAATTTCAATAAAGAATATAGTTTAGTCAAAATGCATTTTAGGAGTATTTATATTTTTCCAGGGTCTATTTGCATTTTTAAAAATGTAAAACACACACACATATATATATTGTGCCCTTATATTTGGTACAGGTAGTTTAGGTAGGGTTTGAAATGTAGCTATTTTTAAAAAATTACATTTATCTTATTTTCTAGTATGTAATTGTCATGTTCTAAATAGGAGTTCAAACTCAGTAAATAGAAACCTATAAAGATGTAAATAGTTTAAGGTCATTGTAATATAAATTAAGTAATATAATATATTATTTAAAAGATAAGATTAATCTTATTTATTATATTCAATAGATCCTATAACAATATAATAGTTTAATTTTAGTAATAAATATTTTATATATGTTTAAAAGAATTATTTTAATATATTATTTAAATAATACATAATTTAACACTAATCTAGAATGTTCTGAAAGTGTCATGTGTCTTAAAGATGTTTATGCATTGTCTGTGAGCTTGCATGTGCAAGGTTGATTTCTAATTTGTTAATAAAATTAGATACATTGTAAAAGTTTGCAATATTAAGTCTAAAGATAAGGTTTTAGAAGTAATAGTTTAAATTATTATTGTTGTTTTAATGTAATATTTTATTTTAAATTTATGGAGTCATTAAAATATTAAAAAATTGTTTTAATAAAGATATTTGAGATTTTTAATAAAAGTATTTTCTATTTATAAGTGTTAAATAATTTAATATAATATTTTAAAAATGATAACTCATAGTTTTAATGTTTAATTTTAAAGATGAAATTGTTTTAGTTATGAAAATTAGCAAGTTTTTAAAAATCAGAATTAATCAATGAAATCACTAAATTAGATCAGTATAAAAGCAAAGGTTCAATCAAGTCTAGTCAGTGACAGTAAAGTGATAGTCAGTGTTTGAATTTATTAGTACAGTTTAGTTTGAAATTTATAATTAATATTTTTTTAATTGTAACAGTACTAATTTTTTATAATTATTATTATTTTTCTCTTAAAAGTTTTAAAATTATAATTTTTATAATTATTTTAAAATAATATTGAAATAAATAACAAAAGTTCCCTGTCAAAGGATTTCACTTGGAGATTAATTTAAAACTACAATGATTTTAATGGAAGATAGTAATAGTCATTTAAGTGTTGGGACAATGTGCACCAAATACTAATGAGTATTTAACAACAGGATAGGAGGAGACTTATGTAAAGACTTTAATTTTTTATAACTATTATGCTTAATATGATGGAACATTTATTTATAAAAACTTTGTCTTGTTATAACAAATCTAATTTTTCAAGGAAATTTAAGTTAACTCTTTCCTAAAAACAACTTCCAGTTGTCATTCACAACTTCAAGTCACTCTAAAATGGCAATTTTTGCATTATTGAAGTAAATTTACACTCATTTTAAAGTTTAAAAGTATCATAAGAAGCTGCCCTCTTGAAAGTTATTTTACAAGTAAAAAAATTAATAATATCAAAATTTGAAGCTACAACATGGAAGAAGGTAGGCTTTTATAGATGCTGATTGGTTGGTTCTCATTTTAAATAAAAGAGTGCATGTCACTAATTTTCACCATTCCAATTTCTGTCTTGATTTTCAAAATGAAATGAATGTTTTAGAATGTTTTTTAGTAATTTTAACTATTTTTTACATATTATAAATTATTTTGATAAAATATGCTGAAAATATAATTATTTTAGAAAAACAGTTAAGGTTTTCAGTAAAAATTGTTTACTTTTACATGGATATAAATGAGAAAGAAAATCACTGACATACTCAAAAAAATTTAATAGGTTAGGAATGTTCTTTTGAGGTTCTCCACTATAAAATATTTTTATAATTATAAATAGAATTTTATTTTTGAAAAAACTTTCATTCACTTTTATAATCTGACAAATTATTAATTTGCTTTTTACAAATGAAACTAAAATGAATCTAATATTAAAAGATGAATATATATTTTACTGCTGATTCTGTAATTGACCAATCAAAAGTTTAAAACTTTAATTCACTAGGCCAATAAAAAATTTCAGTGAAGAGATTAACAATTAGGAAAAGAATATCTATAAAAAATCGTTCTTTGATTCTTCATTCTATATACATTATCCATAAGAAATTAATGATATTTAAAAATTATTTGTTTGCACATGATTGTAAAGATCATTTAAAATATTATCACTATTACACTTGATTGAGTAATAAAGTGTATAAGCATATTTATTATTATTATAAAAAATATAATCATTGGTAATTATTTAAAAATGGTACAACATTCATTTAAGATATTGAACATTGCTGCTATATAATAAAATATATTTTAAGAATGCCACATAAAATAAATAAAAGTTGTACAATGTTTTCTTAGAATCTTATTATTTATGTTTTTATCGTTAAACATTAATATTTAAATAGATTTAATGTTAAAAGTCATTAAGGTATCTTAATTGTTTATTGTTGTTATTTTTTATAAGGGTAGTTAGATATTATGTAAAATACCTCATCATATTTAATTATAGGATCTTAATTAATAAATTTATTATTAGTTTAGAAAAGGAACCTGAGATTACTTTTAAAAGAATTGTAAAATTTGTGTTAAAAGATGATGAGTATGAATTATCAGTTGATGGTGAATTTTCAATTAGTATTTTATTAAAGGAGTAGTAATTAATTTATTGTCATTTCTATAATAAATTTGTAAATCTTATGTTAGAATTATTATATGTGTGTTGTTAAAGACATGAGAATAATATGTGGTAGTTTTGTCATATGAATCTAATGAGTAATATGCTTGTGCTATTGGGAATGTATCTTTAGGGTGATATCCTCAATGTTTAAGCCATTGCACCTTACTGAATGTCTTATGTAATGAATTTTATAATTGTATTTGTTATTTTTAATCAAACCATATTTTATTTATAGTAATGACCTAGTCATAAATTAAATTTATTATCCAAAGGGATGAGTTGAGTATTCTAATTACAACTCTAATTATTTATTGTGACCATAAGTATTATTATATTTTAATCTAATGAGTTTCTTATAGTTAATTATTAGAAAGATACTATATGTTAGTAATGTATCTTATGTTAGTCAGAATAGTATTTTATTTTAATAGTCATTGGTTATATAACTTGACTGTGGTTATGACAGTTATCTCCTAGTTAGCTGGAGTCTAGTTCAGATTTGTTTTAGGTAATGGTACAATATATTAATTCTAATATTTTCACAGATAAATGATGACTTCATATTATATATATTATGAAACATGCTTTTAGGAATAATCATGTTTAAAA
Organism: Epiperipatus broadwayi; assembly: GCA_028023455.1. Taxonomy (NCBI): domain Eukaryota; kingdom Metazoa; phylum Onychophora; class Udeonychophora; order Euonychophora; family Peripatidae; genus Epiperipatus; species Epiperipatus broadwayi. Next base: position 605,194 of record JAQFVV010006492.1, read on the forward strand.
AAATAGAACTAAAACAATATACTAATACTTTGATATAATATAATACAGAGACCTACCAATAACTCAAACAGGCTCTTAATTGATAAGTGTGGGAAGAGAAAATATTTAAAATCTCCACCCAGAATACTCTTATCCCCAGACCAATTAGTTTCAAGATTATGGCTCACCTCAGTCAGAAGCTGGAATATCCAGGCACTAGATCTAAAATATCAATTCAAAACCCAGCACTTATTTCATAGATAATATTTAAGTAGAAACTCTGAAATATTCGGACATGAGCTATATGGGACTAAACCAAGTCAGATTTACCATATATTAATAGCCTCAGAAAGCTAAAGCCATAAAGGTAAAATTATAATAATCAATAAAACAAGTCATATATAATGTGGCATTGCTTTTATAAGCTTGTATTTACAAAAATGTAATACAGAGAACGTACCAATAGCTCAAACAAGCTCTTAATTGATACACTTATAAAAACAATGCTGTGCTTTATTGATTATTATAATTTTATGAATAAAAGGTTGATAACTATTTGGCCTTATCATATTTCTTAAATTTTTTTTAATGAAATGATTACAAAGTAAAATAAGGTAATAAAGTTCGTGATATTTTATTTTGTAGTCATTTCATTAAAGAACAAAATTAAGAAGTATAATAAAACCAGATAATTATCAACCCTTTATTCATAAGAGATTTTTTTTACAGAATGTTTGTTATGGGAGTAGTAGGCTTAATAATTTTGAAAATAATAGTTATATTCAGAGGAGTCAATTTGCTTTCAACTATATTGAGTTAGACTAAAATAATGAATTTATTAGGAAAATTATATTTAATTAAAATATCTATAGATCTGTTAATCATAAAGATTTGTGTTAATGACAATAAAGAGTTTATTTCTTTGACTTATTTTTGATGATATTGATGAAATTCTGTTTTTGTAATTCCCACCATTAATGACAGGTTGAACCAAATTTTGTCTTTTAGCCAATTCGCTCCCTAGTGAATTTTTTTATAAGTATTTTATGTTAAAATGCGTGTAAAATGGTATATTTTAGTATATTTTTTTAAGCCAATAAGCATCAATTTTTTCTGAAAATTCCATGCTAAAAGGTGGAAAATTCAAAATTTTCACTCTTACAATAGACATAAGCCCCGCCCTGATATGTTCAGCTATTGTCTCTTGCCAAGGCTGTAAATTGTTTGGTGTTTTATGACATTGCAGTTTCCAATGATGCAAAAACATGTTTATTTGCAAATTTATTTGGCTTTAAATTTTTTTAAAAAAATAATTTGCACTATATTTATTAGATATCAAGAAATATAAATTATTAATAGCTTATTTTGACTTGAAATACTTTATTTTCAAAAATATAATGTTATATTAGCAATTAATGTAAATATGGCCTCAAGCAAATTAAAAAGTTCTAGCTTTGACAATAAACAATCTATGTTATATTTATAGCAAGAAAATATCATAATTTAGTGATAAATATTCAAAAAAATTGAACTTTTAAAGCATAATTCATTAGATATAAGAGAAATAAATAAATATTCATTCACATTTTTAAAAATAATGAGAAACAAGATTAATTTCATTGATTTTATAAACTAAAAATAATCTTTCTACAAATGATGAGTGTAATGTCTTTGTTTTGATTACATCCTCATTTTTTTAATATTTACAGAAATAAAATGTGAACATTTAAAATTTATTTCAATAATAGTCAAAAATATCTATCAAATAAAATTAAATTTATTATTTTCTGAAAAGAAATAATCATTTTATTATATATTTTACATTGATGTGTGAGACAAAAAAAACGTCAGAAATGCTGAAATGTAAGAGGTGTGGTGCTGCAATTTGGAACAGTTAATGAACACTCATCCATCATTTTATAAGTTTTATTAAATTTTATTTTTGTAGTTTGAATTTCATAGCGTTTTGATGTTTTTTTTTTATTTTATTTATATTTTAAAAGGATTTGTTTGAATCTGATCGCAGATGCCAATTTGCAAATGTTAAAAGCTAAATACTGATGAAATTCTGTTTTTGTAACTCCTGTCATTAATGACATTTATCATTAAGGTTTTTCTGTTTTTGTAATTCCAATTTCATAATGTTTTCTTGTTTTTTTAAATTTGTATTTTATAAGTATTTGTTCGATTTATTTTTGCCTTAGGCATTTTTAATTTGTCTATTTCAGTGATCTTTGGATAGAAATTTATCATGTACATGCTTCATGGCAATTGTTGATGGTACTGCAGCATCACTTGGTGGCCACATTGGCATAGGTCACAACTACCATTTTATAAAGATTTTTATGACAATATATAAATACTGATTTTAAATTTATATGTTTATTGTTATCTATTTTTAATTTAATACCTTTGTTGTATTAATGGAATGTCACCTGCCATTATTTGACAATATGAGTGTTTTAGGAATTACTGCATCAGATTCTGGTAGTAAAAAATATGGAGTACAGATTACCTGCAATATGATTCAGCAGTTGATCAATTTCATTCAACAATGCATCATTTTTTTTAAATCTAACTTTTAAAATTTTGTATTAGTTAAAATAAATAATAGTTAAATCATATAATATGTAATTTCACTATATTTTCTTTTATAAGCATCTCTTGCAGCAACTACTGGCTACTTTTACAAACTAGAAGAACTCAATAATAGTATTTTTCCTCTCACACATATACATATATATTTGAAATCTTGAATAATTATATATATATATTCATTAAAAGCTAGTCAACATTTAGACAATCCCAAATATCAATAACAATTAACAACTTCAAACTGTTGTCAAGGCAACCTCCTTTTTATCAATATATATATATATGCGTGTGTGTATCTGATCTCATTTAAGTTTAGGATTTAATTATATGGATGCACTAAAATAAATGTTTTAAGAAGATTATAACCAATGATAAATTATTAATAATGATAATTAAGTGATATCGCACCCTGAATAATTTATATCCTTATTTAGATATATAATTCTTTTATTAGACTAAATTAGTTGATCCCAAATATTTAATCATACTATTATTAAAAATTGTTTGATAATATTTTGATGTTATTTTTAATAAATAAATATGTTATTTTTAATTTTTATAAAGTAGGATCTGATTGTCTAGTACTTCTATGTAATATATGAAAAAACAGAAAGCCATTGCAAAAGGAACAAGATTAAATATGCTAGTAATATTTATCACATAATATTTAAAAAAGTATCCGGAAATTTAGTGTGGGAATTTTTTTTCAAATAGTATACTATATTCACCAACAGAATAAGCTAGTGCTAAGAAATATGTCCTTAACATAATTGGATCACAATCTTAAATAGTACTATCTAGCATTCCAATGAGATTATTTCTAGAAATTAATTTTGATCTAATCATAACTAAATAAAAAAATAAATTACACTATGATTCAACTTTACTCCTAAGTAGTGTGAAGTATAATTGGATTTAAGTCGGTTATTGCAAAATATTATATTCAAATTATGAGATGATTCCCTCTTATTTAGATAAAAAATTGACCATATTGTCTTTATTGGATTAGATTAATATCCCAGCCTTTGAAAAAGATTTCCAATTTTTCATATCTTTATTGAGAGACTTTTCTGTTCAGAAAAGGAACTTTTTTGTCAAGTTAAAGCAATATCATCAAGATAAATGAATTTTATGCATTTTGTTCTTGGAAGATCATTGGTAAGGTAAGAGAACTGAATTTTGAAAAAGATCAATATGTAAAATTTTATATCTACTATGATTATCATTTATAGTCACTTTTTTGGAAAACATTTTATCAGTGAAATTAGTTTTTTTCCTGCATTTAAGAATTTTAGAAACTTTTAAAAGAAAACCATTTTTCTACACACAAACTTATGTTACGTTAAGATGAATAAAAGTCACACCAGTTTTTAATTTGAAAGTCTTTTTCAACACCAGTTGTTAAAGATAAAAATTGTTCATAGCAACTTATTTCTGGCTTAAATCCAGCTGATCAATAAGTAAATGGCTCTTGACTATTGTCAAAATTCATAATATGATTATTTTAAAAAGCTCATTGGAAACACATAATAATGATATTGGATGACAATTTTTTGGATCATTGCTAGTTAAGATTGCTATAGTTTTGCATTTACATCAAATTTTTGAAATAGTATCTATATACATAATGTTATTGAATAGTTTTCTCAACCATATTTGACCTTAGGTCCTAAATTTTTTAAAATCTTTGGAAGAATGCTATTGGCTTTTAGGGTCTTTCCTAATTTAAGATAATCAAGAGATAATTTTTCATTGTTATCTACAGGTTTTATCAGACTGATATTAGTAGAACATTGTTGGGAAAAAAACTTGCACTCGGATAATTTTTTTGATTTTATCAATTTTAGGTTTAGAAGTCTGACATATAAAATAGGACACTTTATTAGTAGTAACAATAAAAGTTCTTATAGAGGTATACTTTTACATCAATGATGCTTTTGTAAAAGTGACCAAATCTTACAACTCATTCTTGAAAAGTTTTGTACTTCTCCATAGTCTCTCGTCACTTTTTTTCTGGCAACATCCAGTGATTTTATAAGTTTGTTGACAATTTTTGGATTATTGATTACCAAAAATTGGCTATAAAGATCATTTCTGGTTTGGTGCAACCTGGAATGATTACTTTCAATATCTACAATTAATGGGCTAAAACTACAATCTACATAATCAATAATGGTCAAATCTATAGCTACAATTAAAAGACCTAATAAAGCCACCCGTGAATCTATTTCCTCGTTGGATTCTGTACAGATTCCTTTATGATTTTTTGTTAATATTTAAACTGTCAAAAAAAATTATAGCTTAATAAATAAATATGCAATATTGAAAAGAAAAAATAGGGATATGGAAAAAAAAACAGAAATATAATACAAAACTAGTGGAACTATAATATTTGCACACGATTAAAAATATATATATATATCGTTTATTATCTCTGATAAAGATTGAGTTTTAACATTTTTATATATTATTTTAATTAAAATAATTTAATTTTTTAAAATTCATTTAAATATATTTCATGTTTTCAGATTTAGCGTAGATATATTTTTTATTTGAGATTTAAAATTAGTTTATTTCTTCTCAGTGTTTAAATTTATTTTTAAAAAAGTATTTTTATTTATTTATTATTTTGGTTGACATCTTTTGAAAAATATTTTAAGGTTTGTATTTTATTTGCATATTTCCAAACCAGCAGTAATTATTTTAACTTTGAATATAATTTACAGATGTATATCTAAAAGTAATTTATAGACATTTAAAAATGCTAATGAACTTTTTTTAAATCCAGGAGATATTGAAGGCATTAGATTTCTTGTAATTTTCCTGAAGGTTTGTGATGATATTTTAATTGTATTTATATATTGGACTATTTCCATCATCTAATATTAAGGATTGAATTTCTTTAAAAAAAATTAAACTTTATTTAAATTTTCCAATTACATTCAACTGTTTGCTATTACTAATAGTTGAATGTAATTGGAAGATTTAAAAGTTTAATTTTTCTAAAGACATTCAATACTTAACATTAAATGATGAAAATAATCCAATATATAAATAGATTTCTTATAGATTCTATTACAAATAAATATTTTAAAATTTTTAAAATTTAAATTAAAAAAATGAAAAAATGTGCGAAAAGATATTCCAAATTAATATTTCTTGTTTTAATTGATATTTGACTGATAATAATATGTTTTTATTTTAAAAATAATTATAGTCTATTTTTTACATTTAATTTTTATTTTCAAAATTTTAACTTTATCTGAAGTAATTGTACAATTATCTGAATTTATTTCTACTATATATATATAACAAAAGTTTGCTGTATATCATCATCATCATCAACCATTATCAATCCACTGCAGGATGAAGGTCTCTCCAACTTCAATCCATCTTCTCCGATCTTTAGCTTCTCTTCTCCACATCACCCCTGCACACTTTCTTATTCCATCCATCCATCTCACATGTGGTCTCTTTCTTGGTCTTTTACAATCTATTTGCTATATATATATATATTTAAATTGAAATGAACAACTTTATCTATAAACAAGCCATTAAATTTTAACAATGCAGAGAACTTCGCCCTGAATAATGTGACAGTTGAAACATATGCAAATAAATGTTTGTTAAAATTCTTATATTCAACAAAATATAGTAATGAACGGTTAATAAGCATAAATTATATTTATAAATGAATCATTTAGAAAAAAATATTAAATAGTTGTCTAGTGAAGATTTTATGTTCAATTGAAAGAGAAAAAATAAAATAAAATTACTTTAAAGAGTGCCTAAAGAAGTTCTGTATTAAATTCAGTAGTTGAATACAGAGAATTATGTAAAGAAATGGATTATTTCCTTAAATTCTAAATTCACAAATATTAAACATTGCAGAGCAGAGTTTTAAATCCATTTAAAAAACAATAATTAAAAATTAACATTATTTAAATAAATTTAAGATTATTTTGTAGTGCTTCTTATTTGAATATTAATATTTATTTGACTCTATAGGCTTTAAGGTAATGGGTCTCAACTTTCCTAATGCCATGACCCTTTAATACAGTTCCTTATGTTGTGATGACCCCAACCTTAAAATTATTTTTGTATGTAATGGAGTTGGCATGATAATGACATCACAATGGATACTCCAATGGTCTTAGGAGACCTCTGTGAAATGGTTTTTCGACCCTTAAAGGGGTCATGACCCACAGGTTGAGAACTGCTGCTATAAGGTTTATTTTACTTGACATATCTAAACATATATATATATATTGAAGCATTGGATCTGAAGTCCAATCCATGCTTCACAGCCTCCTATAAACTTAATTAGTATTGTAGGCCTGAATTAAGTTAATAGTCCAATATCAGCAGGGTTTTGCATTAAAGCTAAAATTAATTATGTTTATATAATTTGTATTTGCATTTAACTATTTCATTTTAAATACATTCCATTTCAAGATTAAATTTCTGTTAATAAAAATTACTTGTAAAACCTATTAGTCAAACGTATATATATGTCAAGTGTATATATATGAGTTAATGCAAAATTCTGCTGAAATAAAATGCTTATTTTATTAAAAGAAATAATATATTTTTCTTTTTAAAATCTTGTTAAAATATGGCATATGATTGTTATTTTGAGATAAGCCTGCTAACATTTTCTAAAAGAATGTATGTTTGTAATTAATTAGCCCATTCAAGGCAAATTAAAGATGGCCTTCTCTTTCTTTTTTTTTAATTAATAAAAATTCAAACTTTAAAGAAAGAAATTTAGAATAAAAAAGTAAAAGTTATTTTTAGAAAATGTTACCTTGAAACAAAGGAGTGTGGAGGCTTATCAAGATCTAAGATCATACAAACAATAGAAGGTAGCTTACAAAAAACATATAAATAGGAGAGAGAACAAAAGACTTGGCATTTAGATTTTCCTTTTGGAGATGGCTTTTCAGATTTTGCTTTTGAAGATTGCATTCAGATTTCTCTGGAGGCTTTTTCTTGTGCTTGTTCAGATTTCTCTGTAGAGAATTCATGCAGATTTTTCCTGTGCTTTGAACCTCCCAGATTTTGCTTCTCATTTCCATTTTGCTCCAAAAGTTATTCAACTGTCATCTTCAAAATCACAGAGAAGTTTGAACATGCTACAAGCCAAAAATCATATGAATTTGATGGATTCTACCATGCTAGGTGGTTAGGTGAAGCTTTGCCTGCTGTTGAGGCCCTAAATACCATAAAAATGCCATAGTATTCACCTAATAATAATCTGAACTCTGTGCTGTGTCTGTAGGACTTTTCGTAAAAGCATACTACTTATTTCCATTTTCCTTGTCCGGACAAATACCTATTGACGGTCGGATCAAGCCACAAATGCCGCCTAACAGGAGCAAGGAACCAGGATGGTAATTGTATCTCTCCTCCATTGAACTATTTATTTTCTACCCTTTTTTGTTCATACCTTTCTTAATTGCTTCATTGAATTATATTTCTGAAATGTTGTATTTAATTATATTCGTTATGTAACCATTTTTATTAGACTAGTCTTAGAGTTATATATATATTGCATGATCATCTATCTATATATTTAACCCTTTTTCCTTTGCTATTCTTCATTACTAACATGTATAAATATTTTGTATTGCGTTGCGGTTAAGTTTAAAAGTTAATTTTTCATTTAAAATATCTTCCTAATTCCAATTATGTGTTGTAAAATAACTACGAGTAAGATTCCTTTGTTTGCCAACTTGATCTCCTCGATAACGCCTCTTTTGTCCGCCATTAGTCTCATTACGTATATCTGATTTAGCTATATACGTCTTAAATAATTGTAAACTGTTTTTAGTGTAAAGCAATTAGAAAGGCTTTGCGAAAGATTTTTTTATTGTACTTTATCAAGGAAATTCGAGTTGACAATTTTATTAAAATTGGGAAGAAAAGACTTAGACCGCAAAAATATTATATCATTTAATCTGTTTTTATTGTCTAATTAGTTTTTCATTAATTCAGGGGAATAGCGGAGGCCCATTAAGTCATTATTAATATTTTAAAGCCATTAATTAACTATATTATTTAACTAAAAAGCTTGAGTTTTTCTAATTTTATTTTAATACTTTATTTTGCTTTTCCAATAATCCATGCATGCAAAACACATTTTTCATAGTACTTTTATGCACATTTAACTGTTTAGTCCCATAAGTATTCTTGTCCATTGTCTCTCCGCTGATGCTAAGCTTTGCTGGACGAAAAGTAATTTATGCGTGCCTCAGATAATGTTGTTGATTCGTAGTTAGCATTGAGAACAGGCAAATAGGGCAGAGGTCATAGTATTCTTGATTTAATATCTCACACATGGGTGACCTCGAGGTACTTTCGCCTAGTATTCAAACTGGGTTAAACCAACATACGTCATCTGACTGTCACAATATATATATAAACAAAAGTTGTATAAATTATTTTATTGAAAATCATGTACAATAAAATGTATTTATTTAGAGAGCAGTCTTATATTTTATGAATCATCAGTTTGGTAATGATGTGTTGATTCTAGTTTTTATATATAGATATCACATAGTTTATATGCGCTGCATGGTTTAGTACAATAGTTAGAGAAAAGTAAAATCCTCAGATCATTTTCAGTTTTGGCACTTCCAGAATTCAAACATCTAAGCAATAAGGTCATTCAATTGCTTATTTATTTATATTGTTTGCATTATTACATTTAAAAATACATTAAGATAATATACAGTAGCATATAAGAATCACATGATCACATCTCTCAAAACATTAAGCAGCACATGACCACCATCTCTTATACTAGCACATAATTGTTTTTAAACAAGGCAAAACTCTCCATGCAGTAGTGAGCCAGAAACTAGTCTGGGGATATTGGATGAGTAGGCATTAGACAGGGATTTTATGCACAAGCCTTCTGGCATCCATTGATTACTCTGATTGTCACAGGGTGGCACTACTGTATAGAGAGTTTTGCCTTGTTTATAAACATATAAGAATCAACATTATTTAATATCAAGTAATGACTTATATAATGAAACAGTTTAAAATCAGGTAGCTTACAAGCTTTCATACTTCTTAAGGTGAATATAAACAAAAGCCTTTATAATGCCAACTTTTGTAATGAAATCAAACACAATTTTATTTAAAGTACTTTTATGTAATAATATCAAATTCTACAACTTCACATAAACACAGCTTTTATTTATTTTCATCAATAACAATTATTATTTTTTAAAAGTGTCACAATATTGATTCTCAAATCAATTGATTTTATAATGAAACTACAGCCTCATCTCAAATTTCCTGGCTATCTTTCTTATGTATTAAATTCAGACTTACAACATGAATCAAAGCTTATAATAATCACACAAAATCATAAAAATATAATACATATATATGAATTAAAAATTTATACATAGAAATAAATAACTTAAATCAATATTTATCTAAGTTAGTAAAAAAACGTATATAAAATAACATGATATTAAACACTTAGTGTAAGTTCAAATGTTGCAGAAAAAATAAAATAGCTTTGCAATAAATTTCATATCCATCAGTATTGCCATATTCTTTTATTAATATATAAAATATATGCTTTAGAAACTTTTTTATATAAACAGATAACAAATTGTTTTAAATACAAATCATAATAGTAATTTTAATATTGGCAAATATTAAAATTATAAAACATTGAAAATTTATTTAAAAAAAAAAAAAAATTCCATATGATAAATAAATGTAAAATACAAAAATATATAAAAATACTGTGAATAGGATTTTTTGTTTCTAGGTCTTTGCACACACATGTGCATATACTTTTATAGGTTAGTTTTGCATAATAATATTCTGCTATTCAAGAGTCACATCTTAGGCAGTAACTGTGAACTTCATTTCTCTGCTTGAAATCCTTTTTTGCTAGTTAAATTGGTATAATGACCCTTAATAATTCTGGATAATATTTTTGATATTAGGTATGTAATAATATTTTGCTTTTAAGCTACACATTACCATTCAGCATTAATTAAATGGCTTGCTGCCAAAAGTTTACGGAAATTATCAATTGCTGTCACATATTGGATATTAGATTATATGACTTTGAAAGAAAACAGCCAAAAAAGGGTTTACATATCCACTCATGTTATTAAAAGCACCAGTAATAATAAAAAAATTAGATTATCTGTGAAAAAAGATAATTATATTTACAATTTTTTCACTAATGTTTCCTTAATTTTCAAAAATTATAAGGCTTTCTTACCCTTTTTCAGTTCTATAATAAGACATAGATAATGTTCTGTTATAAACAAGAAGTCAAAGAATAATATACCCATCTAATCCATGATGCCACAATTAGTTATTTTAAAAATCAAATGTGTCGTGTTTTTTTAACCCACATACCTATTAATTAAAAAAAAAAAATCTTCTTTAAAGTTTTGATAAATATAATTAGTCATTTTCAAATTAGTTGAGTATTTTATTTGATTATTTACAATTATTTAAATTTCTTTTTTTTTTTTTTTACTTTTTATAACATCTTGAGTTTTGAGTTTGTTTTAAATTTTCAAAATTTGATTCAAAATTATATCTAGGATTCATTTAATTTTTCAAAGTTAGTTACAAAATTCATATGGAATTTATCTCATATTTGTTCAGACTTGATTTAATTTTCTTTTTTAAACTTTTACATAATTCGCAAATTTTAAACGAAAAAATAATTGATTACATTGCCTCCCCATCCCACTACAATTATAATTTTTGGTAACTTCTTTCTGAGATTGATATTCATTTTTTCAATAATAGTACAGAAATAATTAATATATAAATCCATCAATTTATGTTAATATAATCTGGAATAATATTGTGCAATAATATTTATTTACACTTAATAAAATATTATTTTTATTGATTTTAAAATAATAATAGATCATTTAATTTTTTTCCATGCACAATATATGATGAAACGTGATGATTTCTCCTTTATTGAAGTCAGGAATCTCTCAGACACTATGCCCAGAACGTTGTCACTTTATCTTCCCTTTCTATTTCCTACTCTAAGTTTTCCCCATATTCTTCTCTATCCTGCTCCATTCTATTTCCACATTTTATCCACTCTATGACATCTATATCCAGATCCCACTTATCTTTTTCCAAACTCAGAATAAAAACTAAGAATCCACTTTTTTGTATAATCACTTGGTGTATATTATTTATTCTTCCACAATTTCATTTTTTGTATCATTTCTGCTTATAAGCATTTACATTCAATTAGCAGATGTCTAATATTTGCCATGCCCTCCTTATATAACTTGCAGACTATATCCTCTATATTTCTCCATTTGTGTGTATATTCCCTTATTGCTAATGATCCTGTTTGAGCCTTAAACAGTAAACTATAGCTCACACTCAATATTCTGTTTATTTCTATATATATTTAAACTTTTTTTATTCTCAATACTATTTTTCCATCTCTCCAATTCCCTATTTTTTATTAATGCATCTATTCTTCTATCCCATTCTTTGCGACTATAACACTCAACAATCCTCCTAACACAATCTTCATCCAAATCTTCTGCATACTGTACTACCTTTTTCACCAATCTTGTTGCCTGCCCTTTACTCATTTTAAATTATTTATAATAATCTACTTTCCAAATGCTGTTAATGTCAATATACCTACCTGTTTATTTAAACCAATAAATGTAAAATGTTATGGACCAAGACAAGTCTTACAAATTATATTTCATGTGAACTTTAATTCAAACATATCAATACAACTTTCATTAAGGCTAGCTATTAAATTTCACAAACTAAATTGTGAAGTAATAATCTATAATCAAATATGACATATATAAATAGCAATTTTATGCTTATTGGATAAATGACAAAGAGACTGGCACACTGATACTAACAGCATCTGGGAATTATGGGCATTCCAATGTTTACTTAGATATATAATATTCATAAAAATAGCCCTTTCAAATAATATATAAGAAAATAAAAATATCCTTTTTAATGTATCATTAATATCACTGTACTCTCTTTAATTATCAGAGATTCTAAAAGTATAAAATGATCTTTTATATTATCAAATCTTAGAGATAGTTAATCTAATAAGTAATATCAATGGATCAATTTTAAATTTATATCAGATATAAACAAAATTTATATTAATACAAAAAATAAGTAAACAACATATAGTAGAGTCATTTTTACTCATTTTAATACTCTTATGATTATAAATATTAAGTGAAATATGGAAAATTCATAAATATTGCCCTTTCAAATTTTATAGAAAAAATGAAAATGAGTTTCTTTTCAATATCCTATCAATATCATTTAGGCTATCTAATAAGTGACTCACTGCTAGACATGTTATTTTTTGCAAGATTTTAATATTGTTTGTATGGAGGTTGGAGAGAGCTTTATTTTCAACATAATTACATAATATTTAATATTGTATATTGTTAATATTCTTTTTTTTACTTCATAACACAAATTTTAAAAAAATAAAAGAATAATAATTTTAAAAAGTATCAATGAATACATGGGATGTTATCAATTTTATAACATTTGCAACAAAATTAATCTATACAATCAACATTATATAAACAAGCATGTAAGTAATTTAAATATATATTTAATAATTCATAGAACAGTTTATTAGTTTAGAAATTCAAGTAAAGAAATGGAGTAGCTTATAAATAACAGTTTCTTTCATAAAAGGCTTTAATTAATTGAAATTTAACAACAATGTGAAAGCAAACAATAATTCTAATTAAGCAGAAATACAAACAGACAATATATTGTGTTCTCATTTTCTGTTTTATTTAAATCATTGGTAGAGTTATTTTGATTACCTTTATTTTTAGTGTAAAATAGTTTTACTTCATATTATTGTTTTTATTCGTTTTGATTGAAATCATAAATAATATTATAATAAAAATTTTAAAAAACTTCTATATTTTCTGAATTGAAAATTATATCAAACTCTTCTTTTTTATAACTTGATAAATTCAGCTGAAAATTTGAATATATATATATAATTTGGAAAGTTTGACACAATAAATTGCAGAAAAAATTACATATTTCTGTAGTTACTTGTTGATAAACTCTTTTTAAATAGGCATTTTAATACATTTTAACTTTTGTTTTACAAAATTTATTAACAATTGTTACCTAATTCTAAGACAGTATGTAATACTGAATGTTTCTTCTATATGTAATTAGAGGCTTTGGAGCAGGAGTAGACTGAAAAATGCAGAGTTCAAATCCCTGCAATTACATAAAAATTGATATTTACTTTTAAAACTTTTAATTTCAATATATAACAATTAACCAGTCAGTATAAAACTTATAACAATTATATCCACACATACATATGTGCACCTTTTTTATTTTTAAATTCTTAATAAAAGTATTGAATACATGTATTTTAATTACATAAAAATTCTAAAGATAAA
>JAQFVV010006492.1:619729-692759 GCA_028023455.1 Epiperipatus broadwayi
GTGAAGTTAGAAGTGCAAGATAGTAAAAGTCAAAGTATAGAAGTGAAAGAAGTTAATGAAAATATTAGTAGCCAGATATTCAGATCAGAAATTATAGGATTATGTATTAAAGGCCAACTACATAAGAGTAGGTTAAATGATAATAACCTAGTATTGCCAATTAAGGATAAAAGTCGACTGATTGTTAAATTGGTTCATAAAAATTACAGTTTATATGGTCATGAACAAAAAGCATACCAAAAGATTAAAGAGATAGTTAATAAAGAACTAGAAGTGGATAAGAAGAAAGTTATAAATGTGTTTAATGATTTTAAGAAAAATTGTGATAAAAATGATGAGATTATTAGATTAGTGAATTTGGGAGTGTTTTCTTTAAGATCGGAAATATTCAGAAATTTTAAGAACCAAATTAGCAAAGATTACTGATATTACCAGTAATAAATTTAAAGATAAAAAGAAAGATATAGTTTCTGAGTGTGCTCTTAATAATGTAGATCATAATATGAAAAGGAATGTTTGTAGAAAGATGCTATATGCAGGTAGTAAACATGTAATACCTAGTATAGAACAAATAATGGAATATTATAATCATGTTAAAAAACAGATAAGCTAAAAATTAAATGCAAATTTAAGAAGACACATATATTTTGTATAGACTGTCTTAAAAAAAAGTTATTGATCTAGAAGAAAGCTTGAGAAAGGCCAAATTCAAATTCAAAGGAGCAAAAGGGAAGTTAGTTTATGAAAATACTCTTAAGAAGGTTAAAAATAAAGACAAGAATAGCCCAGAGGTTAAAATTAAATCCCAAACAATAAGAATGAATTCTCATGTAGGAAGATTTGTTAGAAGAAAAGAAATCAAAAATATAAGCACAAAATTTAAGAGATGCCTACAATGCTTGTAGCTTAATACCATATCCAGTTAAAGTACCAGATAGTTAATAAATTTAAGAATATAAAATTCTGTATGCATGGTTTCCTAAAGTGTAAATTAATTTTATTTGTGTTGTTTAATAATGATTAACAGAACCTAATGGTGTTACTTAATTCTTTTTTTTCTTTTATAAGG
This sequence comes from Epiperipatus broadwayi, assembly GCA_028023455.1. Classification (NCBI taxonomy): domain Eukaryota; kingdom Metazoa; phylum Onychophora; class Udeonychophora; order Euonychophora; family Peripatidae; genus Epiperipatus; species Epiperipatus broadwayi. Next base: position 620,799 of record JAQFVV010006492.1, read on the forward strand.
ATGGGGGATTTGTGACCATCTGAATGGGCACAAGGGTTTAAGATATTTTGTATCTGCATTAAATAGTTATATTATATTTAAAAAAATGAAATAGCCTTAGAATTTTAAATTTTTTTGCTGGATATTGTTTAAAGCTTAAATATGGGTTGCTTATGCAGTTTATTGACCACTTGATAGGTATTCATTATTATTAGTGTGGTTAATGGGGTATTTAATGTAAGGAAGAAGGGTTGTTTATTAATGGAATTGATACATTTTGTCAGAAAGATGCAAAGTTATTTTATATTATTGTAATATTGGTTGAATAGTTTCAAAATCCTTTATTCATTGATACTTATCTTTTTGACAACAATTAATAGCCATTTCAATTATATTTAGTTAAGATAGTTTAATATTTAGGTTGTAGTACATGTGCATGCATGTATGACTCTGCATCATTTTCATTTCATTTTCATCTTTTAATAATGGCAAACAATAGTACATGCACAATAAAATGCATTTAAATTACAGTAATTATCTTAAATAATTTAACAAATATATGTTTCTTTCCAATGATTAATAGATAGTTGAATCAATAGGTTATTTTACAAATTAAATAAATTATTAATCATTTTTATTTAATAGTTAATTAATATTCATTTTTCTTTCAAGTTTGTAAAAGCTATTTATTTTATTATTATTTTTATCTTGATTTTAATTCTAAAAATCAAAGTGATTTTTTTTTTAAAAGATTTTTTTTGAATATGTAATTAGCTGAGCTAGGAGAGGAGCATGGGAATAACCTTGTGGAAGGAAATGAACTTTGCTAAAGAGAGCTATTTAACAAAGATCTCCAGTGAAGAATTTGCTTATTATGTAATGTAATTGTAGCCAAAAACAGTGGCTCATTTTTTGTGAAAGTAAAACCAGTTGCTGAAGTCAAATTGATTTTAGAAAAAGACTTTGGAGTAAAATTTTGAAAGAATCCCAAGAAATTTATTATGGGACAAGTTAATTTCAGAATGCAGTTCTAAATTTTAAAAGGTACTCAGTTTACTTTACTCTCCTTGATTTAAACATATTGAATTAACCTCTTCTTAACTAGTGTTTTTTTTAAATGTATGTTAATAACGTCCAGTCTACATTACTTCACTTAATTGTCAGTTTAAATGGGAATAAATTGCATGAATATTATTGTTGTATCATTAGCCAACGTGTGTTCTTTAATATATCTGGAAAACGCATGCAGAACTATTTTACAGAATGTATTTTAATTCTTCACTATTTTTCATGTTATGTTTTTGTGAGAATTAAACATAAATTTAAGGACATGCATGGTTTGATAAATCATGCCATGTTTAAATTCATCATAAAGAAATGACAGTATTTGTTTGTCTGGTATTTCTGGAAATAATATGTATTTTAAATGAAGGAAATAAAATGTGAGCCACTTCAAATTAAGTATTTGCTTAAATCAAATGGAAGGATAGAAATGCGGGTAATTTTTGTTCTCTTTGATAAAGATGGAAAATAAAATAAAATATTATTAATTGAAGAATTACTAAGGAAACATGGTATCTTAATGAACAATATTTAAGAATAAACCAGGCGTATAATAAATTATAAAGTGTTAAATGCTATTCAAGAAACTATTAAAATAATAACATATTTAATTTAGAACTACAACGGAATAAGTGAGATAATTCCTGTCCAACAGTAGTTAAGAATTTATTGTATTCTTGTCATAATAGAAGACAAATTGATTGCTTGTGTATGATACAGTAACTTAAATAACTTTGTTATGAACATTGAAGATGCTGAGTCCTATTTAAGCATGATTATATTTGTTTGGTTACCCTACAGCAGTTTATTTTAATTTAAATTCAGTTTGCAATGTGTCCCATATTGTTTCACAAACCTGGAACCGAGCTTTGCAAGTGAACTTTTATTTTAAGTTACAAAACTAATAACCTTTGTTTCTTTATTTTTTTTATTGCTTGTCATAATTAATGTATATGATAGGTAGATAGGCTTATTTATTATTATGTTCATTTATAATTTGGGTTATTTTGATCTTCAAGACTGTCTCTGAAGCATATCGGAATGAGGAATATGCTGGTAAAAATTGATTGTGTTCAAACAGGTCTTATTGTTCTTTTACGAAGGTAAAAGAAAAAAATTTTTTTTAAAAATATATTATTAGAGAGGTTTATATTTATTTTGCATACTTTATTATCTCAAAGTAAGAATATTTTTTTTTGAATCAACGAATGTATAATAGAAATAGTTTGCAAGATATGAAAGAAAGTTCGTTCGTAATAATTATAAATATTAAATTTTAAAAGTAACCTAAAGTTTATTTTGAATTAAAAGTTATACCTTAATGCAATATTTAATTACCATGTTGCCTGCATAGTGTGTAATTTAGAGTTAATTTCAAATATATTTTTGTTTGCGGGTGTGTGTTTGTTTTACACAATTATGACATATGTTTGATAAAGTTCAGTCTGTGAATATTTTTATGTATAAATTTCGGACGTTGTCATATTCTATTGAGTTGAAGAAATTGGTATGTTATCTGTAAGTATTTATCTGCCAGCATTTATTTACAATGTTCAATATTTAGAAAAGCTATGAGAATAGAAAGAAATCTGATTGCGTTATAATGTCTGTAGGGATAAAAGATTTTGCTTATTTAGTCTATATTAATAATTTTCCATGAGTAGAGCCCAGTTGATATTATATGCATATGATTAAATGATATTTTGAAGTGATGTTTTCTTAAGGCCCTGGTGATGAGGAATAAATCCCCACCAATAATGTATTTAGAAGTAGATGAGTTATTGTTGAAGTATGACTAAATGATGCTTAGGAAGTTATGTGATGTTTTTTTTTCTTAGATTCTGGTGATGAGGAAAAAGTCCCCACCAAAAGTATATTTAGAATCAGATGAATTATTGTAGAAGTGTTCAGTAAAAGTTTAACTGCTCCTCATGTAGAATTCCCTTATAATGTATAGTATGTATAATCATGAAAATATAGCTATGTGTTAATTAATAGGTGGCCAGATAAATTGCTAGATTAATTCTTGATGTAGTATTAGTGTCTTATTTTATTGGGAATTACGACATTGTCTGAAATAAAATAATTGTATGATGTGTCTTAATGAATGGAGAGTTTATAGAAAAGATTGTTTTATATTATTGTTGCTTGAACATGCACACACATGCGTAATATAAATAATATCGTGCATATAAAGTATAGAATTATTGAAATTAAAATGATAAATAAATGCTTTGAAATACATTACATTCATTTAAATAGAAGTATAAAGTATTGAGATTAAAAATGGGAAATAAATGTTTTAAAATACAGTGTATTTACTTAACTAAAGGTTATAAATCATCAAATCATCAGAATAAACATGATTTTTGTTGCTATGCATGAAAGGTATACGTAATTGGAAGTGATTTTTTCTAGTCAATTAGAGAAAGTTGCTTTGTTGAGAGTCAAATATAATTAATTTGATTTATTTTGTTAATCAAGAGTAATATCCTCTCAAAAGTATTTTTGTGCTAATAATATAACATTTTATTTATTTATTGTCATGTAGATGAAACATCTAGGCAAAGCATGTGTTCGAAGTCAGGATATTTAAGTTTGTTATTAATTTGCTTTGATAATAGGGATAATCCCAAACTGATGCTTAAAGTTTGCTTGATAATTTAAAAATCTGTAAGATAAATTGTCCAATTGTAAATATCATGTTAAACCAAATTTATTTTATTGTAATAAATGATTTGTTTTAGTTATTAAAAATCTTATAATCTGTTCTTGGGTTATTCTTGTGTACATTCGTATTTCCATTTCCACATCTCCACATTTCATAAATCAATTACAAAATAGATATATTATTTTAGAGTTATAATACTAAATCTGCTGGTGTCTGACAATATTGTGTTTCTTAATCCAAACATTATAAAAGAACACTTGCCACTTGATAAACGTATTTAAAAGGTTGCCAAGTCAGTATATTTGTTAGATGATGATATAAGATTAAAATACCCTATCTCAGTCATTATCTTATTATTGAAACACAGTAAAATATTTTAATCAATTTGTTACATTACATTTTATCTTATTTTAGAATTATGATTTATGGGCAAATGTAGTTTATTTAATTCAACTGTGTTTGTTAAATTCCCTGAGATCTTATTGTTTATTTCTTGGTTGGCATTAAAGTAGATGTTTAGATTATGATATGCCAAGTCATAGAATTGTTTAAGAATATAATTATAGCAAGCTGATATATGTTATACTTGGATGAAGGAAGAAATTAAGTTTAAAGTATATTTTAATAGACTGTACCAAATAAATATTATGATTCTTTATCATACAATTAATTAACAAAGGAATTTACATTATGTTAAATGTTTTATAATATTTCTTTTTTATTCATTTATCATCATATATCTTATGAACTGCCTATAGCCTCCCACTGAGCTGAGCTGAACATAAACTTAAATATAGAGTCTCAGTATATATTTTGTTCTATTGTTCTATTTATTAATAGAACTGGCGCCTGGGCATTTTGCTCATGTAATGTATATGAGTGGTGTTGGGGGTGTAGGTCATAATATATATATATATATATATTGAAAATTCATACTACCAGTTCTTTTACTTTCTTGAGCCACACACTTTCCAAAATTTCAAATTCAGCTTGTTGAATGTTTATAAATTTGGCAGCAGCCACAACACCAATCTGTAACACACATCTATTTACCAATTACAGTGTTTTACTGGAACAGTTCTGTTCTTTTCTTGGCTTGCACTTGCAATTCTTTTACTGTGATGATGATGGTGAAGCTACTGGTTTCCATAGGAACCATTTGGCACTGGAATGATTTCATTTTTTTCAGCATACTTATTTATCACTATAAACTCATCAATACTCCTTTAACACTTGAAGCAAATAATTTTATTTATTATAACAGTTTCAACTGTACTAGCAGACTTCTTCAGATCTACAACATAAAAATTATATAAATATTATATCAATACAACCAAAATTCTTATTCTTCATATTTTCATATAAAATTATAAGAAAACAAAATAATATAAAGGAAAAACAACTCAAATCAAAAACTTTTTAAACAAAAGTTTTTTTCAAATCTTTTAAAAACTCAAAACATAAAAAACCAAACTATAAAAAATTAATAATAAAATTAATAATAAAAATACTTATTTATAATAGACCAGAAATTTCTGCAGTTTTTTATATATTTATCAATTTTTCTGGGGTTTAAACTCAGTCAATGGCATAACTGAACTAGCATGGTTTGATACTTCAACATTTTACTTATTTTCATTAATTTAAAACACAGGTGAGCAATCAGTTTCCTCTATCTTATTTTTTACAATCAGTCGCAAGATATGTACTACTTTTGGTTCAAACTCTTCAGATTTGCATTGATTAATAATGGATGGCTGGATTACCACAGACACAATATATATCTACTTAGCCTGCCATTAGGCTGTAGGAAACTTTCCAAAATTATATATATATACAATAATGCTGGTTTCTGACAGCATTGAAGTCTGATTTCTTTCCACAATTTAGTTTGTTCTCTCAACAATTTTAATATTTCTCCTTTTTTGAGCAGTCTGATTCAGCCTTTTTATACAATTTAGTCTTTTACAGAACCTCACAGATAGACACCTGATTTTCATTAGTTAAGCCATCTAATTAAAATTGTCAATCTGTTTTAAATTGACTGTTAGTAAGAAACCCAGACTAATATGATTTCTTGGTAATTAACTGATTGACTGGTTTGGAATTTATTACCTTAATAGCATTTGCAACTTTTTTTCAAGTCTATCCTCATAAACTCCATCTGTTTTTCAATTAGCTCTGACTAAAGAATGTCAGCTGGACTGGTTGACTGAAATTCTAATCTTGTTAGTTTAATTAACATATAATACAATTCTCTAAAAACAATACAGCTTTTTATAACTGAAATCACAAAATGATTTTAACAGAATCTTTCTTTTAATATATGTGTAACTATAAGTTTATTTAGGTAAAATACAAGCACACACTTAGATATTCAGACATTCAGAAATAATCTGCCTATCAAAAATAATATGAATGACTTGTACAAACTATAACTTAATATTCAGAAACTAAATTAGTAAGACTATTAGACTTAAATTGTTATAGAAAAAATAGCAGAATTTATTAAGTATAGAATGATTAACTCAATAGTTTTTGCACAAACAACTGTTTATATTTGTTCTAATCCTAACTTTTAAAGACAATTATTAAATAATTCAAGGTATATACTATTCTTTTGGTTTTATCAATACAAAACAAACAAAGAGCATAAATATTTCCCCACTCACTTTCTGTCCTAGGCTTTTGGGACTGGATCATGTAGGGTTTGAACTGCCAACAGCTTCCCTTCCTATATGAGAAAATGTGATGATGACTTTTTTGTATTTATTTTATGAAAATTATTGAAATTTAACCACAAGCTAAATTGGAACAGGCACAATATATTGTAATGGACACTCAATCCATCTCTGATCACAGAGGGTGCCACCAGATAACTACATATCTGAAAAATTTATTTACTGTGATAAAAATGGATGAGGATGATGGTTTGCACAGACTAGATTCAGGGAGAACAAGAAATCTTAAATATTGTTTAAATATTTGAGAAATAAAAGCACTAAGACAAACATCAGCCAAATTAAGTTTAAACAAATTCTAAATTTTATTTATGAGAAATAAGAATTATAAGGTAAAAGTTTAGAATACAACAAATAGGGTTATCTCAGGAATGTACCAGAAACTGAACTATAAAGGGAGGAAACAAATTTCTTTCAACTGGAATTCCCCAACAACACTGGTTTTCCCATTCACAGGGATGAAAACAATACCTTCTTGGAATAAATCAATTAAACCAGTGCTGGTGAGCATTCCTGGCCTGGAAAATGTGTCAGGATCAGGAACATCAGATTGTCAGTAGAAGCTCATGTTATACTACATTCAAAGCAAAGATGAATGATTTACCTCAAGAACAAATGAAAAATATGATTAATACATCAGAGTATAAATTATAAAATGGAAGGAGATTTATGTCTCCAATTTAATAAAATAACAAACTTAGAAACTACTCCAGCATAAAGATTTTAAATTAATACAACATCAAATCTAGGATGAAAGGAAAACCGCATTTAAAACTGGCAAATTCCCAACCAAATAATTGGCAAAAACTAATGTAAGAATAATAATTAGCAGTCTCAGTAGGAGACCATTAAATAATTAGAAAAGCAGTTATGTCTGCCCAAGCATTTCAAGAGAGTGAACTAATCATAATTACAAATAAATCTACAAAGTTCTGAGTACATGCTCTGATAAATTTAAAACCACACATAAAGATAAAACAAATCTAGCAAGCAAAATATAAACATTGACCTAGACTTTTTTTATATGTTAGTTTATCAGAGAGTGTATATGAGTAGAAAACATTAAGACATTAAATACTTTAGCAGAAAAAAACCTCTTCCACTTGTAATTTACAAGGGGATAAATATCTTCCTGCTGATGATTTATAAAATTACAAAGAACAAAAATTCCAGTTTCCTATTTCAGAGACATAAGAAAAGAAAAACAAAATTTCCAAATATGGAAAACTAGAACAATAAACATGATAAATCACCAGCCAAAAGATTTTTTAGTTTGCATAAGCACAAACACAGTATTTTAAATCAAAAGCAGAGCAAAACTCTCCATACAGTATTGCCACCTGTGCTAAACAGAGTAATCAATTGATGCCAGAAGGCTTGTGCATAAAATCCCTATCTAATGCCTACTCATCCAATATCCCCAGACTAGTTTCTGGCTTGTGGCCTTCATCAGTGAGAAGCTTTGGATCTTAGAGCACTGTATCTAGATCTTAGGATCTAATGCAACCCTCTAGCAACCACCTTTTATCTCCACTTAACTACAAAACTATGAGAATGAAATTTAAAACACAAAAAATATTTTCAATCTAAGCTCAATAGCTTATATAGTCATATGGGTCTGAACTTAGTTCAGCACCCATACATTTTGGTGCCTTTGGCTCTTTTACAACCATAGCCACCACTATCCTATTAGGCAGGATTGGTGTTAAACCATTAAGCATCACATGATCACATTTCCTATACTAGCACATTAATTGTTGATAAACAGAGCAAAACTCTCCATACAGTATTGCCACCTGTGCTAAAACAGAGTAATCAATGGATGCCAGAAGGCTTGTGCATAAAATCCCTATCTAATGCCTACTCATCCAATATCCCCAGACTAGTTTCTGGCTTGTGATCATGTGATGCTTGTGATCATGTGATGCTTAATGGTTTAACACCAATCCTGCCTAATAGGATAGTGGTGGCTATGGTTGTAAAAGAGCCAAAGACACCGAAATGTAAGGGTGCTGAACTGAGTTAAGACCCATATGACTATATAAGCTGTTGAGCTTAGATTGAAAATATTTTTTGTGTTTTCAATTTCATTCTCATAGTTTTGTAGTTAAGTGGAGATAAAGGGTGGTTGCTAGAGGGTTGCATTAGATCCTAAGATCTAGATGCAGTGCTCTCAGATCCAAAGCTCCTCACTAACAAAGGCCACAAGCCAGAAACTAGTCTGGGGATATTGGATGAGTAGGCATTAGATAGGGATTTTATGCACAAGCCTTCTGGCATCCATTGATTACTCTGTTTAGCACAGGTGGCAATACTGTATGGAGACTTTTGCTCTGTTTATCAACAATTAATGTGCTAGTATAGGAAATGTGATCATGTGATGCTTAATGGTTTAACATCAATCCTGCCTAATAGGATAGTGGTGGCTATGGTTGTAAAAGAGCCAAAGAACCAAAATATATGGGTGCTGAACTGAGTTCAGACCCATATGACTATATAAGCTATTGAGCTTAGATTGAAAATATTTTTTGTGTTTTCAATTTCATTCTCATAGTTTTGTAGTTAAGTGGAGATAAAAGGTGATTGCTAGAGGGTTGCATTAGATCCTAAGATCTAGATGCAGTGCTCTCAGATCCAAAGCTCCTCACTGACGAAGGCCACAAGCCAGAAACTAGTCTGGGGATATTGGATGAGTAGGCATTAGATAGGGATTTTATGCACAAACCTTCTGGCATCCATTGATTACTCTGTTTAGCACAGATGGCAATACTGTATGGAGAGTTTTGCTCTGTTTATCAACAACTAATGTGCTAGTATAGGAAATGTGATCATGTGATGCTTAATATTTTAAACCAATTATTAGACAATAAAATAAATACAGGTGAGCAAAATTAAAACTGCTAAAGCATTTAGAAAAGTAAGGCAGAAAATAGAGATATATTAAACATATAAAAATATACATTCACTAGATACTCTACGATAAATAAAATTAAAAGCAAACTTGGAATCTTAAAACTAAGATTCCAAGACACATGGCAAAGTACAATGAAAAACAAATACAGCTAATGAATATGAGGTTAAATTATGATTAAGAATACAGATTTATGTTTAAAATTGAGTGGAGATTTAACTAAAAGAATTTTCCCTGGAAAGAATAAAAGGAAATATTTACTTTATGGTAACACAAAGTTCGCATAGACTGTGCACTTTTATTTCAGTTCATATTTCAGGTGATCCATAGTTGGACAGTGGCAAGTGGGGAATCCATTTATTTTACATTTTTACAGCATGACTGAAAAAACAATGCTGGTAGGCATGGGTTTGTCTGGGTTTAAGTTAGCAATGCATATTGTTGGTAAAACATACAGTATTTGACATCTTGATGAAAGCAAAATGGTTTTAACAACTGCAAATTTCTTTTTTTTAAGAAATTAAATGTCTGAACTGCTAACAGTAAGAAGGTTGAATGAGTCACTTGGACTAGCTTGTTGCATCCAAGAATGAAAACTATCCTCACAAAATTGGCGGAGTTATTTATACCTCGCTACATTTCCCATGAAACTTTCCTTGTCGAATTCTGTGCCTTAGGGCAGGGCAAATCTCAATCTCCCGCTCAATCTAATGAAGAATTCTAACCAGGGATTATTTTAAACAAAACAACAACACAAAATTAAATCTCCGCTTTTAGAATGAACTTAAAAATGATTAAAATAAAAGAGGCAGGAATGTAATTACCAAGCTTGCTTGTTTTTAATCAAATTGATTAAAAACAAGCAGTGAAAGAAAACTATTTTAAAATCAATTCTATAAAAAAAATTTAAAAGACCTATTTTAAATACAAAGGAGTTTGTGTTTTAATACATATACTCTTTTTAAATAATTTAAAATTTTTTTAACCTTAGACATTTAACGAAAATTAAAAGTTTTTTCAATTTTTGGTAATAAAACCCTTCAATTGGATATCAATCCAGTTCAATATATAGCTACTATATGTGATATTTTATTTTTATAACATAATGTTTATTAACTTTTCATTTATCTTATTCATGTCACCTTCAATGCATTTTACCAACTGAAAATAATTTTTAAGTTTTACTTTAAATTTATTGGAGTATTTTGAAAGATTAAGATGAACAACTGTGGGAATTGTAACTTTTCATTATAATAACTGTGGGAACTGTAAATTTTCATTATAATCTATCATAAATTATATAACCCTAATAAATATGTTCCATATTGCACTCCTTAGAGTATTTTTGAAATAATCTATGTAATAAATGGAATATGGCTTTTTTAAATAGCTATGGCAAACTCCATTATAGAATACCTTTTTAGGAAAACTGTTATTATTTACTTGCTTCATATATTCAATCCGGCAATACATCTTTTTACAACAATAGATTTAATAGCTTCACATCCCACAAACTAAAAACAGTCTTATAATCTTGCCATAATATTTTTAGAACCTTATAAATCATATAAAATTGATTGGTATTTAAACATATTTTGCTTTGCCATGCCAGATAAGTGATCTATCACCATTGGCCATTTATTATGAGAATCATATCTAAACATTAGTTTATTCGTCAAAATCATATTTTTTGGATGAAATTAGAAATAATTACAATGCAATTGAAGTAATTGTTATGTAGCATCTGCTGAATATTTTAACGTCATTAAAAAAATCAGAATTAATAATTATAAGACCTGCTAAAAATTATATTGAAGTTTAAAAATAGAAGAGATTATCTTAAAACTTTAACAATGAAGCTTTTAAATTTCCAATTATTAAAATTCAAAACAAAGATAGCCAGGATATTATATCGATATACAGACAATTTTGGATTACTTTTTAAATTAAAAATAAAACGTCTAAATACTTAAAAAGTTGAACAATACATAAAAACATAAACACTATAATTAAAATTGTAATTTATAAGTTCTTTTTTTCTTTTTCTGAAATTCCTATCAATTTTGCTAAAAACAGCATCGTAGGAATGGAGTTCAACGCACTGTCATTGAGATGAAGTTTAAGTCTTAACAGATATACTAGGGGAGATTCATTTGAAAGGGAAATAAGATAGTTGATTGACTAATCTTGACAGGCGAGATTATTCAGCCAACATTTTAACACTTGTGGGTCTACCATGAATTTCAAAGAAAAAAAAGATTAAAAACAGACAGAAAAAAAAATTAGATAAAGTTCGTTTTAAAAAGAAAAATAAATGTGCTAACATTTATTAAATAGGTACAAAATTTTTGAAAAATGAAATAATAAACTAGTGTTTACAGACACATAGTAAATTACATCATGACAAATTATTTTCAAAATTAGATTGTCATAATTGTTTAATTAAAATTAAAATTAGTTTTTCTGGTTAAGTTTTTTTAACACTTTCTTTTCTATTTAATATATAATTTAAAGCTTTTTTTCTAAATGTATAATCAATATATGAGTTATATATTTTTTTAATAATCTGCATTTTGTTTTTTCATATCCAATCATCTATTGTTTCTAATCTTGACTTACATTTTACATTTGTTGCAACATAACTGAATTCCCTCATTTTTTTTACATCTAAAATTTAATTTCATCAAGTATCATTTACATGAAATTTAAATTTAATTGTCAAAACTCATAATTAACCGATTTTTTTAATTGTTTGGAATTTCATTAACCGTTAATAATCTAATATTGCGCTAAATTCTTTATTAAAAAGCAGGTAGAATACGAAGCAGGAGAGTACTACAACCAAATGGTAACACTTGATCATTACTTACTTCAATGTGTTAATTTCATAACTACATCATAAACTTTAACGATAATTACTTTATTAAAGTGCTATTATTGCACTTTTTTTTACTATAACATTTTATTCTAATGAATTCCAAAGTATTTTACTTCTTATATTTTATCAAATATCTTAATTTAAATGCATGTAGCACCAAATATATATTAATTTGTAAAGATCAAATATGTAGATGTTTATTTTAGTTTGAGACAAGAAATGATCTCATTTATAACTTTAAAATATAGTGACGTAACCCGAGTTCTAAATTTTTTGCATTTTCGCGTACTTTTTTATCACTTAGATGTGTCAGATGACGTTTTTGGTCGTTTTTGAAATTCGAAATGGCAGAGATCGTGTACTAAAAAATAACCGATTTTTTTATAACAATTCATAACTCAAAATGATAATAATTTATACAGTACGACAAAAAAATATAATAAGAATTAAATTTAAAAAACACTATAATTTGATCTGCATACAGTAATTATTTCAGATAAGCTTCATAAAATGAACTTTAAAAATAATAATAATCAAATTATGCATTTTCAGTACATGGATATAGATTATTAATGTAAAAAAAAAGTTTCTGTTGTCAAGTCTTTTGAATTTATCTAATTGATTTATTGCAGGTATATAAGTAAAGATTATTAAAATGTTTTTTAATTGACAGACAATTTGCAGAATAATAAATATAATAAATGGTGATTATATGATGTTTAATGGTTTAATACCAATACTGCCTAATAAGATCATGGTGGCATATGGTTATTAAAGAACCAAAGACACCAAAATGTATAGGTACTAAACTGAGTTCAGACCTATATGACTATATATGCTACTGAGTTTGGATTGAAAATATTAATGCATTTTCAATTTTAAACTCATAGTTTTATAGTTAAGTGGATATAAAATGTGGCGGCTAGAGGGTTGCATTAGATCCCAAGATCTAAATGCAGTGCTTTCAGGTCCAAGGCTCCTCACTGACAAAAGCCACAAGCTAGAAACTAGTCTGGGGATATTGAATGAGTAGGCACTAGATAGGGATTTTATGCACAAGACTTCTGGCATCCTTTGATTACTCTGGCTTGCACTGAGTGGCACTACCATATGGAGAGTTTTGCCTATTTTAACAACAGTTATGAGAAAGCATAAGAAATGATGATCATGTAATGTTTAGTGGTTTAATATATTTCCATATTAATGCCTAGTAATATTAGATTACATGTATTCTCCATAATTATTATTTATCCTCAATACTCTTTCTCCTCTTCTTCTTTATTTTTGCTTACTTTATATAATATATAATATCAAAGCTCCACTCTTTTAAACTTTATAGCAAAATATATATTTATTTAATTGACTACAGTTTCAACTGTTCCCAGCAGTCTTCATCAGATCTACAAAATTTAAATATTACATAAATACAATCACATTTTATATATTTATACTTAATAATCTACAATTTAACTATTTTACATTATAATATATCCAATAATTTATCATCTAATCCTTTTAACTTAATACTATTTTATTTCATTTTTATACCCTTTCTATCATAATTTATTATATTAATAAATCGCTTTTTATCTTTTACCATATAATTCATTTATAAATTTTTTTATAAACTTCAATAAACTTACTAAACTATTATATTAACTCCTATCTAGCATATATTCTATTTTCTATTTTATAATCTTACAATTTAATCCACTATTTATTTAACCTTACTCAATCCATCAATTTTTTTCTATATAATCTAACTTTTAAATTTTTAACTTTTATAAATCAAAACATAATTACTTTCATATTACTATTAAATCTCTTTTTTATTATAATTTTAATTTTATTTTAATTCTTACACTTCTTATTTTACTTTTATAATTAAATATTTTTTTAAAACACTATTATACATATCTCCAACTTTAATTAACTTTTACTCAATTATACTATCTTATTTTTATATGATTCTATTTATACCTTCTCCTTCACTCCTTATTTATACATCTTTTTATTCTATTTTTTATATAACTCTACCTATTTATAATTTTAATTTAAATTCTTACCCCATTCCCATTTTCTTTCCCCCTCCATTTTTCAATCCCATCATCGTTTCTACTTTCTTAATCTTTATTTATAATAATACAGCTTACTCTATTATACATCAAACACACTATCTATCCATAACTTTATAACTTACCATTCCTCCTCGTTTTTATACTAAAATTGTCTTTAAACATTTTCCCTATTAATATTTGGTTTTATTTCTTTTATTAAAATTGCATCCCTTGTCTTTCTATCTTTTCTATTATTTGCAAAACATATCAATCTAATATCTTCTCTCTCTAATTCATGACCTGTCTCCAAAGAATGCAAATATACTGGTGATCCTCTATGTTGCTTTAACTTTATATATATTGAATTCTTCATCTCACCTACATACTTACTTACAATCCCTTTATCCTTACATTTTCTATAATCTATTTCATAAACTCCATTAATATATTTCTTTTCTCCACCTATATACCTACCATTTAATATATCCATTATATAGTTTTTTTTATTTACCATTTTATAATTAATATTCTTCTTAAAAACTTTATTAATTTTTTTAATATTATTAATTTCCTTCACTATGCTACTATCATTAACCTTTATCCCTACATAATCCTTCCTTTTTCTTTTCTTTAATTTCTTTTTTCCTTTTCCCTCTTTTTTATACATCTCTTCCATCTTTTTTATATTCTTTTTTACTACATCTTCTGGATATCAATTTTCTTTAAATACATCTTTATTTTATCAATTTCTTTATCACACTTCTCTTCTTTATCACAATAATACTTTGCCCTATATACTTTAGAACTTATAGCATTAACCTTATGCCTTACATCCAGATTTGAATCCCATTCCACTCCATTTTCACTACCCATCTTTCTATACACTTCAGTTTTTATTTCAATTTATTTCCCCTATATTCTTTCTTATCTCTATATCTAAATATGCCAATCTATTATCTTTTTTCCATTCTGTTGCAAATTTTATATTCTTATCTAATTTATTTATATTATCTATAAATCTTTTTATGTGCCTTTTATTTCTACTAAATATCAACAGAAAATCATCCACATATATTTTCATTAATATTGGTGCATTTTGATCCATTATTATTCTTTCTTCCATATCCTGCATATAAATTTCACTCACTACCCCACTCAATGCACTCCCTATCAACAATCCTTCCTTCTGTTTATAAAACTTCCCATTAAATTCAAATGTTATATCTTTACAGCATAATTCCATTAAATTGTTTTCTATCTATATAGGTATATCTATCTCTTTTTCCTTATCTTTATATTTATTAATTGCCAAATAAATTGCTTTATCAACATCTATATTCATATACATAGACACTACATCTACCTTGAGCATTGTCAACCTATATTTATTATATTCTTTTACTTTTCCCCTAATTTCCCTAACCAATTCCCTATTATTCTTTATATAAATTTTTCTATCTCTATCCCCATATTTCTTAAACATTCCCACTGTCCATTTTGATACTCTATCATAATATGATCTCTTCCCATTGATTACCAGACTTAATGATATACCCTCTTTATAAATCTTCAGCACCCCATATATCTTTGCCACTTCACAATCTTTAGTAACTAAATTTTCTAATATTCCCCTATTTATTAGTCTATTATTATATAAACCTTTCACTCTCATATATTTTTTTTATTATTCATCCCTGTATCATCTTTTTTTATATTCATAAAATACTCTCCTTTTAACATTTCCATTTTTTAAATATAATCT
The DNA here is from genome assembly GCA_028023455.1 of Epiperipatus broadwayi. Taxonomy (NCBI): domain Eukaryota; kingdom Metazoa; phylum Onychophora; class Udeonychophora; order Euonychophora; family Peripatidae; genus Epiperipatus; species Epiperipatus broadwayi. Next base: position 636,860 of record JAQFVV010006492.1, read on the forward strand.
TCTCTATACATTATAACTATCTTTCCTCCTTTATCGAATTTCATAAATATTATATTTCCTTCATATTTCCTTTTCAATTGTATAGAAAGATGGGTAGTGAAAATGAAGTGGGATGGGGTTCAAATATGGATGTAAGGTATAAGGTTAGTGCTATAAGTTCTAAGTATATAAGGCAAAGTATTATTGTGATGAAGGAGAAGTATGATAAAGAAATTGATAAAATAAAAAAGGATTTTAAGGGAAATGGATATCCAGAAGAGATAGTAAAAAAGAATATAAAAAAGGTGGAAGAGATGTATAAAAAAGAGGGAAAAGAAAAAAAATAAAGGAAAGAGAAAGGAAGGATTATTTAGGGATAAAGATTAATGATAGTAGCATAATGAAGGGAATTAATAATATTAGAAAAATTAATAAATTTTTAAATAGAATATTAATTATAAAATGGTAAATAAAAGAAAGAAAAATGTAATTGATATATTAAATGATAGGTTTATAGGTGGAAAAAAAATATATTAATGGAGTTTTTGAAATAGATTGTAAGAAATTTAAGGATAAAGAGATTGTAAGTATGTAGGTGAGATGAAGAATTCAATATATAAGGTTAAAGACACATAGATAGAGGATCACCAGTATATTTGCATTCTTTGGAGACAGGTCATGAGTTAGAGAGAGCAGATATTAGATTGATACATTTTGCAAATAGTAGAAGAGATAGAAAGATAAGAAAGGCAATTTTAATAAAACAAATAAAACCAAATATTAATAGGGAAAATGGTTTAAAGACAAATTTAGTATAAAAATGAGGAAGAATGGTAAGTTATAAAGTTATAGATAGATAGTGTGTTTGATGTATAATAGAGGGAGCTGTATTATTATAAAGATTAAGAAAGTAGAAAGGATGATGGGATTGAAAAATGGAGGGGGAAAGAAAATGGGAATGGGGTAAGAATACAAATTAAAAATATAAATAGGTAAGGTTAGATAAAAAAAACAGGACAAAAATAGAATTAAAAAATGTATAAATAAGGAATGAAGGAGACGATAGAGATAGAATCAGATAGAAATAAGATAGTATAATTGAGTAAAAGTTAATTAAGGTTGGAGATATGTATAATAGTGTTTTAAAAAAATTTTAAATTATAAAAGTAAAATAAGAAGTATAAGAATTAAAATAAAATTAAAATTATGATAAAAAAGAGATTTAATAGTAATATGAAAATAATTGTTAATAAACATCACATGACCACCACTTCTTATGCTTGTGTATAACTGTTGTTAAAACAGGCAAAACTCACTATATGTATTGACCACACACAGCAAGATAGAGTAATCAATGGATTCCAGAAAGCCTGTGCATAAAATCCCCATCTAGTGCCTAACTCATCCAATATCCCCAGTGTGGCAATATGTATAGTGAGTTTTGCCTGTTTTAACAACAGTTATACCCAAGCATAAGAAGTGGTGGTGTGTGGCTTAAACCAATCCTGCCTAATATGTTAGTGGTGACTATGGTTATTAAAGAATCAAAGAAACCAAATTGTATGGGTGCTGAACTGAGTTCAGACCCATATGACTATATAAGCTTATGGGCTTGGATTGAAAACATTAAGGTGTTTTCACATTAAGGTGTTTTCAGTTTAAGTCTCATAGTTTTGTAGTTAAATGGAAAAAAGGTGGCTGCTGGAAGGTTGCATTAGATCTTAAGATCTAGATGCAGTGCTCTCAGATCCAAGGCTCCTCATTGACAAAGGCCACAAGCCAGAAACTAGTCTGGGGATATTGCACAAGTAGGCACTAGATGGGGATTTTATGCATGGCATCCATTGATCACTCTAGCTTGCTGGGTGTGGCAATACGTATAGCAAGTTTTGCCTGTTTTAATAATTATGTTTTGATTTATAAAATGTAAAAGTTAAATTATATAGAAAAGAAAAATTAATGGATTGAGTAAGGTTAAATAAATAGTGGATTAAATTGTAAGATTATAAAATAGAAAATAGAATATATGTTAGAAAGGAATTAATATAATAGTTTAGTAAGTTTATTGGAGTTTATAAAAAAATTTATAAATGTAAAATATGCTAAAAAATAAATAATGATTTATTAATATAATAAATTATGATAGAAAGGGTATAAAAATAAAATAAAATAGTATTAAGTTAAAATGATTAGATGATAAATTATTGGATATAATATAATGTAAAATAGTTAAATTGTAGATTATTATGTATAAATATATAAAATGTAATTGTATTTATGTAATGTTTAAATTTTGTAGATCTGACGAAGACGGCTGGGAACAGTTGAAACTAAAGTCAATTAAATAAATATATATATTGCTATAAAGTGTAAAAGAGTGGAGTTTTGATACTATATATCAGGTGTGGGCAATTGTTTTGGCTTGGGGGCCGCATAGAGTGGCAGAGGGCCGCATTGGGGCCACATTGTGAAAACGAAGCCTAGTAGAGGGCCGCACCTTTTTTCATGATACAATAAACACACTGCTTTATTCCCTGTATTACTAAAGAAATGTTGTCCATTCTTCATTAAACACATAACATTCATCATCAATTTTACATTTTTTCGGAGGGTTCATGGTTTCACTAAAGTTGGAAATTTATATGCTAATGCAAAGACAAAATTGAAATTAATCAAATCAACTGGAAAAGCACTGTACATTGTATCTACACTGTGCATGTGTATTGATGTGGCCATCCTGGTGGAAAATATGAGATGAATTTTCGGTCATGCATGGGAAGGAAATCTCAGTTCAAGGCAGATTTTTCTGATTGTCTTGGCAGGCTGCATAAAACCTCTTAGTGGGCCGCATGTGACCCTCGGGACGCTATTGCCCACCCGTTATATATTATCATTTATATTAGTTTTGAATATATTTTAATCTGAATTAATCATATATTGTATTTATTTTATTAATTGTTTATTTTAACTGTTTCTCTATATTCTAAACATTCATATTATCAATTAAAATCATTAACTTTAATGTAATTTAATAGTTCATCGCTTGTTTTTAATTAAAAAATGCAATTTATATTATTTTTTTAACATTTTTATCTGGAGAAAAATAAAGAGAAATATCATATGATGCTTCTTTATCTCTATGAAGCTGTACAAAAGGTTTTTAAGTACATCAAATTTACCAATAATTCAAAATATGGTTTCATCACTTAAAGCTGGTCTCAAATCATGGTTCCTTTTCTAGCTATTCAGTCAAGAATTTCCAACTGAAAAATTGTCATAAGAATAAACTTTTTGTAGAGTTTCAAACAAATTTCTTTTTCTGGATCTAAATTTGAAGCAATATAATGATGATCTTCCTAGATATTGCTAGAATTTCATTGATAAATTCAGGATGTACATGGTTATAGCATTCGTTTTCTTTATATATGGAATTAGGAAGTCAGTGATCTGTGTAGATATGGATCATGTGATTGGAGACTTTTGGTTCTATAACAGCAATGAGAGAGTTGAAGTATATAATAAAGCCACTGATGATTCTATTTCCTGATTGGTATCACTACACATTCCTTTATGATGTTTTGTTATTAGTCACACTGTCTAATAAAAAAATATATATAGTAAATAAATAATAAATTTTATAGATTATGACAGAAATGTATATTATTTAATCATCTATTTATTTAGAATTGCTGTGTTTTTGATCTTGATTTTTTTAAATTTTTGATATAGTATTTACATTAAAGGAATTGCAATATTTAGTATTTGTCTGAAAGTATATGTTGATGACATTTTACTTGTAATTATATATTGGACTATTAGTGTGACAATTAATTATGCTTGGAAACTACTAGTTAACTTTGATACTTAAAACAGGCAAAACTCACTATTAGTTAACTTTGATCTTAAGAAAAATTGGAGAAATCTGAAGGACACACATAAATAAATATCAAATATTTCCTGAGAGAATAACCTAGTTGATTAGAGCATTGACTTAAATTTAAAATTCATAAATCTAAAGCAGATCTAATTATTATGCTAGTACTGTCATTGGTCAGACTAGAAACACCAGAAAAAGGAAAGATGAATAATACCATTTAAAATATTGTTATATATTAATCTAATTACATCTATATTGCTTTTCATCACAGGGGTAAAACTCTCCATACAGTGGAGCCATTCAGTACAAACTAAAGTAATCAATGAATGCAGGAAGGTTTGTGCATAAAATTCCTATCTAGTGCATACTTATCCAATATCCCTAGACTAGTTTCTAGCTTGTGGCTTTCATCAGTGAGAAGCATTGGATCTGACAGCATTGCACCTTGATCTTAAGATCTAATGCAACCCTCCAGCAGCCATATTTTACCAGCTTGGAGTCCCAAATGAAAACACAATAATGTTTTCAAGATAAGCTCATTAGCTTTTATAGTTGTATAGATCTGAACTCAGTTTAGCATCCATACTTTTTGGTGTCTTTGGTTCTTTAATAACAGTAGACACCATAAACCTATTGGGCAGGATTTGTGATCATGTGATGTATAATGGTTTAATACATCTATATTGCTTGCATTTACATATAATTTGAAAGTTTCTGTTATGGAAAAAAGTCAGTGTATCATTGTTAAGAATATAACTCTAAAAATTAAATATTTGAATGTCTTTATTACTTGGGGGTTTATAAGAATTTCCCATATCAAAAGTGCCAAAACTGAATTCAATCTGATACTCTACCATTGCACAAAACCATAGTGAGAAATATAATTCTTAAGTTACAATTTTAATTATTTCTAAGTGGTCTGATATGAGTAGTTTATAATGTTTTTTTGTTCACTACCTTGGCAGATAATACTTTATAATGTTGTCAGTATTTGTTGTTATTTGAATTTCTAGCATTCTGCATTTCACATTACTTTTAAGTTAAATTTTCAAAATTAAATGTTACCAAATACTTAGATTATGAAATATATATTTTTGCCAATATAAACACCTATTTTTAATATTGTCATACATGGTAGGATATTTGCTTAGAATTTAGCACCCCACCCCCCTGAGTGTGTTAGCCTTCAATCTCAATGGTGTTTTATATAAGAGTAATCTAGAAAATTTAAAGTTCTCTAATTTTTTATTAAAGTTTACAATATGTATTAAATAAAAGAATATTATGGCCCTCAACATAACATATTACTCATACCAAACTTAAGTATTAAAAACATTTTTACTAGAACCAAACATTTTGAACAACTATTAAACAAAGATTAATTTAATGTTTAATAGTTTTTGTATCACCAAAATCTCATGAGGTCCTTAAAATTTATTAAACTTTGATATAATCCATATTTATATAGCAAGGCTTGGTTACTAATTTAATGTTCTATTTATAGATATTACATTTAAAAATCTCATTAATTTATTAATCAGCATTATTGTCAATCATTATCAATCCATAGCAGGATTAATTTATTAATATACATCAATATATATTTATTTATTATGTAATCTAGGGAATAACTTGATTATTTTATTATCAAGAAATTAAAATTATATTTTGGATACAAAAACGTCATCACAAAGATCATATTGTCTTATTTTTATTTATTAACACATATTGTATTACATAATATAATTTTATACAGCATTAAATATTATTTTCTCAACTAGTAATAAAATTATACTCTGGTTCAATATTTCTCAATATTTTGCACTTTTTTATTTGATGCTAATTTTCTTGACCAATGATAAGGCAGAAACTATGTCTACATTTGATTAACTAATTGGTTTATGAGTAAATTCTGAATTATTTTTCTATAGTTTTAAATCCATTATCATAATTAGAACAATTATATTTTCATGAATGATCAAATTTGTTTTAATTATCTAGTATACATAATAATAAATGTGCTTTAGATATTCATGAATTATTAAATAAATTTTTTTATCTAATATACAATAATAATATTTGTAATTATAAATTTTATTAAACGCTCACTATTATTTCAGTAATAGTTTTAACAAGGCTGTAAACCTTAGCAATGAGCGTCTGAAAAAATCGTCACTAGGGACCTCTGTAGGACCTACAGAGGTCCCTAGTGACGATTTTTTCAGACGCTCATTGCTAAGGTTTACAGCCTTGTTAAAACTAATAATAATAATATTTATATTTAAGTTTTTCATTACAAAACTAAAAGCCAAACCGTTTTTCAATTTTTTTTTGTTTAGAATCACTCAATTACTTGATCAAAAAAATTTTTTTAAAGTCTAAAAACTTAAATTAAGTAATTAGGAAATTATTATTTTAAAAAAATAATAAGCTTTGTTTTCAATAAATGGTTTAATTTTTTTCAAAGTTGTTGCAATAAAAATACTTGATTATAATAATCAAAAAAGCAAGTCATATATAATGTGACATTACTTTTAATAAGCTTGGAATTACAAAACTGCAATACAGAGAGTGTACCAATAGCTCAAACAAGCTCTTAATTAATAAGTGTGGTATGAGAAAATATTTAAAATCTCTATCCAGAACACTCCCATCTCCAGACCAACTGGTTTCGAGCTGCAAGAAATGATGTTTTAAGATATTCTTGTTTATTTCATTAATAAGATCAGAACATGAAAACGAGACAAATAATTAATCAATGATCACTCCACTGAAGCAAGAATGTATCAAATTTTATATAAATAAAAATGGAATATTAAAAGTGTAAACTCATAAAAGTTGGAACATAGATGAGAACAAACACTTTCTAAACTACTTTTTTTAAATTAAAATTTGGAACAAAAGAGAAAAAATATGCACAGTGTATATTAATCGTTTTTGTAATTGCACTGACTTGGTTTATAATATTAGATAGATGTGTCCAGAAACATAATATCCAGAATTTTTCTAATCATAATATTAATGATTTTAATATAAAAAAATTGCATAAAGTTTATTACTATTATATAAATTAGTATTAGATCATTATTGATAATGATCTTATGAATTAATACACATAAATTGATCTGGAAAAAAAATTTAAAGGAAGTACAAAAAAGAAGGATGGGACTATCCAATTTGATAACAACTATTAAACAAATGACTTAGGTAGAAACATCAAAAACCTGTAAATTGTTAAAAATTTGAATACCTCAATGACAGAATATAAAATTATTAATGTTCATAAAATCAATATTAGGTCTTTATAAAAAAAATTAATGGTAATAATCTATTCTGTAGAGAGACATAGTCTTTCTATAATATTTTACATATTTTTGATCAAGAGATTTATATAAAAATTAAATATAAAACCAATTTAGGGGGAGGGGGTTGTGGTATTTTTTAAGATAATGAAAAATATTAAAATATTTTTTATAAAGTCTTTATAAAAATGGACAATATATAATTGGGTATTTAATCTACATTTCCCAGGTATATCAGTGGTTTATATATCATTTTTTTATCCAAAATAATTTATTGAACAAAATTGTATATAAATTTTTGACATTTGATAAATAATTTGCTAAATATAGCATCAGATAATCTTGACAGACCATTGCTACTTTAATACTATTAAAAAAAGACATATACAATTGAGCAGGATTGACTAAAATTTGTTCAAGAGGTCTGGAATTTTTGTTACAATTCACATTTTTCAGAATTATGAGATAAATATGACTATAAAATAATAAACATATCATTGGATATTGCAAGTTTTATTATAATACTAATATATAACTAATTATTTATCTATCATGTTTTTATTTGTAATAGTTATATAAAAATCACCCCATCACAGGTGCATGTATTAAAGTGATTCCCTGTATGATTATTACAAATGAAAACATCATGTTAGATAAATAAATAAGTAGTTATATATATTTAATATTACATCTTGTACTGATATGCAGTAAATTATAATAATTTCATAAATGTCATTTATTAATATATAGTAAATAGAATTTAAAGTGATTAAGACCTTCACAATCTTATTTCTAAATGTTTAAGATTGACCTATATATATATGATTTAAGAACCATGAGAGAGTCAATTGAAATATTAAAGAGACCTACTGGTTTAAATAGGGCTGACGAAGCACAATGTATTCCAGCTATGTGGAAACCTCTCATTTTATCTATTAACTTGAAATTAATAGGTGAAAAAACTGAGAGAAATAAACATTTTGATAAGCCTCATATTGTGAATGCTGAACTATTTCAAGTTGAATCTCACTTTTCATCTTGCACTGAGTCACGTTATTGTTTGAGATCGAACGATTGTTCTTTCAAAAGTTAACCTTGATAATGGTGGTTGCTAGTCCATCGAAATATCAGATTGTAATGCAAAATAATACATGGTTTGTACTCAAAAATATTTTTCTATCTACATCATATAACCATGAAAACATTAAATATAATATTATATATACACACACACATTTAGGTAAAAAAGATAAGATGGATTCATTCTTATCTTTTCAAAGACTCTATCTTGTTTTTAAAAATGAGAGTATTTCTCAGCATTATAAATTTATGCAGCATGTGTCAGGATGATTCCCATATGACTAATATTATAATAGTAATAAGAAACATATGTGTAACAGATTTGCAGTAAGACTTATGAATGATATCTGATAACAAGTGCTATAGTACTTTGTCCATTTAATGTTTATATTTCTATTTCATAAATGATAAGTTAGTGTAATAAACTGCCAAATGTCTTTACTTGTTGACTACAATATTCAGAATATGTTGCTGCTCTAGAAAAAATGAGATAACTGACACTATTTACAGGTTCTCATTATTACCAAAAAATAAAATCACAGTATATTTGGATTAAAAAATAATTAAGTAAAGGAAACAGATTGAAATTGTAAATGAATAGAAAATATATAATTTGTTTTCAAAGATCTAAAGTAGACATAGTATGTATAATATTAATATCCTTATGAAATTCAACCTAAAGATGTTTTCTGAAGCCTCTGAGGAAATCTTTAAACTTAGAAGTTCAATCATGCATAGTACCTTTAGAACTAATAGGTTCAATTAGTTTTTTAATTATCATAAACTAAATATTAAAAAATATTAACTTTTTATTCATCATGGTTTCTATAAATTATTATGCACATTTCATATCAAATAAAAAAACATATTAGCTGCTTAAATATTTCTGACATAACTATATTTCCAGTATGTCATTCACAAAAATATATGTTCCATGATAGACATTACAAATTAGTGCATATAGGCCTCATATTTAAAATTTATTACAGCCTCAGGTGGATGTTTAGAGAAAATCTGATGAAATCTATTGTGTAGATCAGTGTATTTAAGTTGTTCAGAAGAATATTTATAATCAGCAAGATTTTATGTATAAAAAATAAGGATGAATATAGAAGTTTAATGTACATTAAGTAAGAAATTATAAATGAACTAATAATTAAAGAAATGATTGCTTTAAATGTTTCATCAAACTCTTCACGTCATTTAAAAAAGCATTATCATGTAAAACTAAAAACAATTTTATTAGTATTTCTAATATCCTAATGAGTGATTTATCTGCTTAAAAAAATATGCTTCTTGAATATATATCAAACAACATCAAAATGAATAAAAACTATGTTAAAAATAAATTCAGGATATCAAAGAATAAAATGGCATAATTAATCTGCTATTAAAAACTAAAATCAAATACAAATTCTAAAAAGAATAATAGCATATAAATACATGGGTAACAAAAATCTTACATTCTCAATAATTCCACATATTTTGCAAAAACTATAAATCAATTAAATTTTATTCATGGATTTAATCTTCAGCATTAAATAACAACAAATCTGACCATAATACTAAAATAAACATACTAAACTATTTTCTCAATGAACATTTTTTATATCTGTTTTAAACTTGAGTTTTTCTTGAGATGTGAACAATGGAATTATTACCAAAGATAAAGCTTGTTTCATCACCAGCGATGCCAAATCAATAAACAGAAGAGACACTTGTTTCACAATTTTTAAAAAATGGATGATATAGGAGGCAATTTGCATACATTTGCATATGACTAATAATCTGAAAAGACTATGAATATGGAGCAACAAGGGCTCTGAAAGCACTAAGTCTGTAAATCAGAATATATATACAAAAGCCTACAAAATATTACATAAAAAGTTTCACCGCAATGCATCAGCATATTATTAATTACAAAGGTAAATCTACATTTTTATAAATTGTGTTTAATATAAAAGAGAAATAGATGTGAATATTTGAATTACATCTATATTACAAACTTAAGGCATGAGAATCTCCATCTGATAAATTAATACTAATGATTCTTTCTAAACAAAAATGGAAAAGAGAATTGTACCTAATAATATAATGCAAATTCATTAATCTGGAATTATTTTATGAGTTAATTTGGTTTGAAATTACATAATAATAAAAATTTTGTGTCAAAGATTATATTTATGGTTTATTATGTTAAACTAACCTTTTGTATGTATTATTTATTATACTTATGAACTCTGTGGAGATCACAGTCGAAACAATTTGCAGTATATATCATGTGTATCTGAAAGATATATTCATTACTAATATGTGTTGAAATGAAAAAAAAACATTAAAAAACACTGCAAATTTGCGTTTATTATATTTATATAATAAAGTAGATGATTTTTTTTACAATCTGGAAATTATTCAACAAAGAAATATTAAAATATAAAGAATAATACATTTTCTTTTTAAATAATGAAATCATAAATATTGCTAAACAATAAATCCATAACAATGTCTTTAACATTAATTAATCTGAGTTTTCAATAGATGACTTTGCAAAACATTTTTTAACAGTCAATGTATACAATATTGTTTTGCTCAAAGCATATATACTTTTCAGAATTACACCAACACAAACTTCAAAGTTTACATTATCTCTCAGATACAATTTACTTTCAAATATCACACACACTTCCAAAACACATGCTATAACTAAACTGATAACTTAAACATTATGGCTTTACATTAGTCACATATGTATAGATAATCATGACTTCGACCCTATGTGCCTGGTATATGTACCAATATTTAAGAAAAGAAAAAGAGTTTGTATTCCTCAAATGAGTCAATTTTTATAGTGTTAAATATTTGAGCTTTTGGGGTATATTTTGGCAATGTAAATCCTTATAAATTATTTATGAGTAGTAAAACTCAGTGATAGATACATGTAATTCAATCATTTTTTAATATTATGTTTTCATATCAACTAAAATAGTAAAATCACACAATATAAGTTTATGTCATCAATGCATTCAATTGAATACCCAAACATTAATAATTCTATCTATAAAAAAAACATCAACCTAAACTGTCACTAATAATAATGTGAACTTATATTCCTAGCATGTTTTTAAATATTAATTTTATTTAGAACTATGTAAATATAACATAATTACATCTAAATATATATTATAAACAGTACAGACCACAATATTAACATTAATTATTGTAACAAAATAAATAGTGATAGTATACTATGCTAAAATTTGAGTTATAATTAATATATTGTATTATTTGTTCTACTTACAATTATTTGAAGGTTCAATTGTAAATTATTCTTTTTGGATAAAATTATTAAACTGAACTTTGACAACAGTCTTGTAAATTCATATCCTTAAAATATTTGTATTAATATTAAAAAGGAAATAAAACATGCAATTAAATTTATGAAAAATGAAAAATCTTCAGAAAATGTTGAATTATTATTGATACTTTAGAAAGCAAAAAAAAAGAAACAGAAAAATAAAATTTAACAAAGTTATATATCCAAATGCCTGAAAAAATAATAATGTGTTCAATGCTAGAAATAACATGTATTGTTATAAATAATAGAAATTACAGATCTATTAGTTTTATATAAGATCTTTACTAAGATCATTACAAATTGTTTGCAGAGAAATCAATCAAAAGAATAATCTTGATTTAAAAATGGGATTAATGTGGTAGATCATTTCTAATTAGGTATTAAGAGAAAGTATAAAAAAATTCAAAGGGTATGATTTGCCATGTTCCTTTGGATTTATAAATTATGAAAAAGTATTTGTTTTAGCATTGACATTGACAAAGGTATATGCCAGGGTGCTTCTATATCTCAAACTTATTGCAATAGTCGTACAAAAACTATTTATCGATTTAAATGTGAAACTCAGGGAATAAAAATAAATTGAGATTATTTAATTAATCTGCATTTTGAAGATGGTGTAGTTGTTTTTACATACAATGTATCAGAGTTCAGAAAATAGTACAAGGATTAGTGGATAAGAGCAAGAATGTAAAATTAAAGATAAATTTGATATTGTTCAATATTAAATAATTCAATAATTTTTATAAAAGAAAAATTTATAATAAAGAATTAAAGTTAATGACAACAAATACTTTGGTTATATTATTACTGTAAATCAGGGGTGGCCAAACTTTTAGACATTGGAGGCTACTTTTTTGGTGAAAGTGTACCTGAGGGCTACTACATTTTTTTTTTTTTAGGGCTTCGAACTGAAAATCGAGAAAAGCATTTATGCCGAATGAAAGAAAATAATGATTCAAAGTCCTGGTTTTTTTTAGAATGTACTTATGAATTGGTGTTTCTTTTTTTGTAAGGGCTTTTTAGGTTTTCACAAATATTGGTGACATTTTTAGAAGATACTTACGAACTGATGAATTTTTTTTCTATAAGATACAAACTGTCGAAGATATTTTACTATGACTACTATTAAATTACCTCAGCTCTCTTTAGTATTATAATTTGTCCATGTTGCTTTATAAAATATTTATTAAATTACAATTATTGAATTACCTGTAAATAATTATTTTCTAAAGCTGGTCCTAAATTTAAAAAAGGATTTAAAAAAATAGAGAGAGAAAAAAAAAATTGTTTTAAAATTTTTAAAAACAAAATTTTTTTTTCTTATTTTGATGACACTTGGCATTGCATGGTTTTGCAAGTTTGTCAAAATTTGGCTCATATGAACTTAAACTAATTCTTAAACATGAGTCCAAATGTTGATCCAATAATTGTGACCTATGTTTAGTTTTTATTGCCTTCATGCAGGAAAATACTGATTTGTACAAATATGTTGAACCAAAAAATGCATTGAAATATGCAGCAACTTTCCAAATATTTGGATATTTATCCTTCCTTATTAATGCCCAGAAGCTCTTACTTGAAGCCATTGATTTTAAATGTATATCTCATTTAATATTTACTATTTCTTCTTTCAGACCTGCTGAATCTGTATATATAAATTCACCTAATTTCATAGCAATATTTTTGATATTGAGGTTAACATTAAATGGATAAGACAAAAAGCTAGCGATATCTTCAAGTTTATCAAATTCCAAAAATCTTCCTTTTCAAATTTCTTTATAAGGAATATTATATTTTCAACATATTTGTTGTAGATTAGATTTTTTCTATCTTTAGACTTGTCAACCATATTTTAGAAATGTTTTATTTCACAACGCTTTAGTTGCATTATAAATATACTTAATTTTTTCTTGAATGACTTCAAAGTGCTTATCATAACTATTATTGTTTTATCTTTTCCTTGTAGTTCTACATTTAAGTTATTTAGTTTTTTTTATAATATCACAGAAAAAGGTGAGATCAAGAAGCCAATCTTTGACATTCAGTTCTGAATATGAATTACTTTTAGTTTCCAAAAATGATTTGTGGTGGAAGTTCTCTAAATCTGCTTAAAAATTTTGTTTAACTTAACCACCTTATGTCAGTATATAATAACAGTTCACTATGTTCACTCTGATATTCCTCTAGCAAATCGTGGAATTGACAATGTAACAAGATTTTTGATCTTATTTTATTAACAAATTTTGAAGGCAACACTCATAACATGATTAAATTTCAAGCTTCTGAACACAAGGCATACTGATGAATAATACAATGATAATCCATAAAACTAGGTATACCATTATCGTTTCTCCTCGCATGATCACAAAATCAAAGCAGAGGTTGCAGAAACTGGCATATCAGATAATACTCCTAAATAAAGATAAGTGAGGTGAAGTTTATAGAGTAAATTACCTATTTCAGTTAATAAACAATAAAGCAGTGTCTCTGAACACTGGTTTGGGTCTAATCAGCACTCTAGTCAATAAATAAAACTTTCATGCCTTTTTTCTAAGCAGGCAATACAGTACTTTCTTTTTGGAATATTATGGCACTATTAGCACAACTTGAGTAACCAGATATTAGAAGTTGTATTTTTATCTATGAAAAATTATATGGTACACATGGACATTATGGCTATCTGCTGCAGAACCATCATTTGAAATATCTTTATTAGTTTTGAATGACATTATTAAATGTTAACTGTAATTGGTAAATTTCTTAGTTTTATCAACTATTCATCTCTATGTGTCTGCTACACAGCTCTAAAGTTTGCATCGCAATGGTCATGTTACATATATAACTATGGTCACGCATACATATCTAATTGCTGAATTTTATTGCAATTTTTACTTTTAATGTTTGACTTTTATTAAAGAAAATATATAAAATGAATATCATAAATGATTTTTGTCCAACTATTTTTTTTAGAAAATAACTAAATAAAAAAATGATTAAGTGTGACTGAAAATCTAATAACGTTCAATCGTCAAAAGCCTAATTCATCAGAAGAAAGATAGTGCAGTAAAGATAATCTCTATATTTATGAACAAAGATGGCTTGTTAATTCTTTTTTTATAGACATTATTTTACCTTTAAGAAATCATTAGCAAAAATTATGTGAGAAGCTTAGTTTGTCAGCTCCATGATGAGAAATCACGAATAATACTTGAATCTGTTGATTAACCTTTATTCTCCCTATGAATTTCTCGGTAAACATTAAACTGTAAGAATAACAAAAATGAATAAAAAAAGTTCTATTTAGAAAAACCATAAAATCTTTATTTTTTATCGAATGATGCAAAGTACGCACATGTAGTGTGTATGAAAATCGCTAATTAAAAAATACAAGCCTGTTTACTTTTTTTATCTTTTATTATATTCAAATCAGCTCTGAAATTATCAATATAATTTATCAGTTTTCACGACAGCTTCGCGATCTACTTTCAGCGCCCTTGCGGGCTACCAGTAGACTGTGGGTACCAACTTGGACAATGGTTTGTTTAGAAGAAGAGAATATTTTTACATATTTGGAAAAAAAAAATTAATAGATGTGTTTTACCAATCATTGTATATACATCTAAGACCAGAATCCTTAACAGAAGAGAAATACAGAAAATTCATATCACACACTGAAATATAGAAAAAACTGAACATTGGAAGTAACAACAAAAAAATCAAAGCTAAATACATGGGTAAAAAACAAAATCCTTGATATCTTTGAAAAAATTAGGATGTTGAAATGAAACTGGTTGGGTATGTTTCTAAAAGAAATGATAGTTAAAATCTGAAATTGGATCCCAAAATATTGTAAAAGACTGAAAAGAGCCTTATGTGAAATAGATGCATGAAATAAAAATGTTTTCTAGAATGATATGGAGGAGAAAATCTATGAATCAGAAAAACTGGATTGAAATTGCAGATATTCTTCTTTTAGTGGATTAATATCTAAAACTAATGATGATGATTGTATATCACAATTTCATTTATAAGTTGAGAAGACATAATCACTTTTTACTAGTTCAAAAAATTATTTTCTTTAAAATTCTTTTTAAAAAAAAAAGTTTACGATTTTGCTTGCTTTCATAAAATTATTTGAGATTTCTGAACTGTCTCAGATTGATAATCTGATTTTTTTCGAAAACCGAATGATTCTGATTTTAAAACTACGCTTCAGTTATGTTTAATTATTTTGTAAATTATTATTACTCAGAAGATGAAATAATTGCAGTAGCAAAACATCACAAAAGAAATGAAAAACCACCAGCATTCTCTCATGTGACTGATTTTACTGCGGATTATTAAAGGAAGATTTTTTTTCTAGTATAAGCAGACAAATACCAACCACATATTAGTATTAAATTTTAGATTTTTTTTGCCTTTGATTTTTTAATAAAAGCGTGTATATTTTAGAAACAAATGCTTAAATTAAAATATATATCTAGATGTTATTTATTTTAAATCTTTTAACGAGTTTATTTCGTTGATATTAAGGCCTAGTTTTAATCGCATTTTTGTTATAAAAAATTTCAAAAATATACTGTACTTTTTTTTTTCAATATATGTATAGATATATTTTATAATCATATTATACATACATATTTGTTTTTTGTATTTACCAATATTTTTTTATTAAAAAAAAATTGTACGTGCAACATTATATATGTACATACTATTTTTTATATAGTTATTACATTATTAATAAGCAGTTTATAAAAAAAAGTGTATGTGATGTATTTGGCTTCTCCTTAAACGAAGTCAAGAATATCTCAGCAACTATGCCCAGATAAACCTGTTAGCCACTTTATTTTCTATTCCCCACTCTAAGTCTTCCCATATTCTGCCCCATCCCATTTCCACAACACAATCTTTGTCAATTCTATGGCCTTTAAATCTAAATCCCCCTTATCTTTTCGCAAACCCAGCATAAAAACTAATAACTCACTTTCTGTATAGTCACTTTGTTCATACCTATTCTCCCATAACTTCATTATCTGTACCCTTTCTACTTTCAAGCATTTACATTCAATCAACAGATGCCTAATATTTTCTATACTTTCCTTACACAATTTGCATGCTAAATCACCCATAGTTTTCCATTTACATGTATATTCTCTTGTTGCCCTTACTATTATCATAAATTAACTCGCTTCCAATATTCCGTTTATTTCTATATATATTTAAACTCTTCTTACCCTTCATACTACTACTCTATCTCTTCAACTCCCTATTTTTATTAATGCTTCTATTCTTTTATCCCATTCCTTACCACTATAACACTCAAAAATCCTCCTAACACAATCATCCCACCTTTTATACAAGTATACCAATATAAATTCTTTATCCAAATCTTTTGCATATTGCATTACCCTTCTCACCCATCTTGTTACCTGCCCTTTACTCATAACCCAATTAAACACTATTTTGGCTATTCTTTTACTATCCATAAACTGCAACCTACCAAACATTTTCATTTTACTTTTTGCATCTATCATATAGAAACTTGACCATTGTATTTCTCCTTGAATTGCCTCCTTTGCTGTCCACATCTCTGCATCTAATGCATGTCTTCCTACTTCCCTTTGTACTTTCTCTAAATAATATAAAATCCTTTTACTAACACATAATGCATCATTACCATATGTTAACCCTGCTACTGCAACTCCCTTCCAAACAATTCTAGCTACATCATATTTATTATATGAAAATACTGTTAGTTTCTTTACCTACCCCTTTCTTTTCTTTGCATCATTTACCAATTTTTTCTCCCATTCAACCAAGCAATTTTCCTGATTATATAAGATGATTCCCAAATACCTATATCTATCCACCACACTTAACTTTATATCTCCCAATAAAAAATCTACATCCTCTGTTTCCCCAGTATTAACCATCATTATATTTGATTTTTCTTCACTAAATTTAATCCCCATCTCTTTACCCACCCTTGCACATGTCCTCAACATAATATCCATATCTTCTCTTCTTTCTGCACATAAAAAGATATCATCCGCAAAAAAAAAGGCCCAACAAAGTATATACTCCTTTGCCACCTATTAACGGTATCTCTACCCCTCTTCCTAGTCTTTCTATTGCTTTCTCCATTTCATTCAAAAACAACAAAAACAAAATCGGTGACATAGGGCATCCTTGCCTTAATCCCACCCCATTTTTAACTTTAACTGATTCTATATCCCCTAATTGGTAAGTATAATAATTATTTTCATATAATTTCTTAATAATATTTACTAAAGCTTCATCCATTTCCAAATTGGCTAATCTTACCCATAATCTATTTCTATTTATTCTATCATATGCTTTTTCTATATCTATAAAACTCATATATAATGATCTACCTGAATTCCTACTCATCTCCATAAGTTGTGTAACTACAAACAAACTATATCCTATACACCTATCTGACCTAAAACCTCCTTGCATTTCCCCCACTACATTATTCTCTTCCATCCATTTTACAACTCTTCCAGTTACTATATATGTGAAAACTTTATATAAAACTGATGTTACCACTATCAGTCTATAATTATTTAACTTTCTATGATCTTTAACCTTTCCTTTAAATAATAATCTTACTCTTGTATTACTCCAACTACCCGGAAAAACTGTCTTTTGTGTCATCTTAATAAAACATGATAATAACTTTGCTTTTGCTCTATGCCCTAAATTCATTACCATCTCTGCTGCCCATCCATCTAAACCTCTCACCTTTCCACTCTTCAAACTCTTTCCTGCCTCATTCAGTTCATTTTTGTGAACCTAATATTCCCATTACTAACTGCTTTCATGTTTTCTATCACTAATTCCTTCACATCTAACATCTTTTCTATATCCACTACATATTTATTTAAGATTTTCACTAGCTCACCTCTAGAGCTACATTCTATTCCCTCATTATCTATTAATACTATCTCTCTTTCCCCTACATTTCTCCTTTTAATGTAATTCCAAAATTTTTTACTCCCATCTCTTCCACTTTTATTAATATCCTCCAACAATTTACTATTTAACTTCATCCTCTCTCTATAATTATCCATTTTAGCTAGCTTCTTCTTTTCTAAGTACTTTCCTCATTTAGCATTAATATCATTTTCACTTTCTTTATTCTTAATAGCACACTTATATTCTCTGCATGCTTCTTTCTTCTCTTTTACACTTTTACTAACTCTCATTTTTTTTTTTTTTTTACTCTTCTGCATATTCTCAACTAAAATCCTATTTGCCACTTTTTCTATTTCACCACACCAGTCCTTATACTCATCCCCAACCAACTGCTCCATGGTTTCTTCAACTTTTATTTTATACTCTTCCAACTTATTCTTATCATTCACTCTCCATCCACATCTTTTACTATTATTTCTACCTTTATTTCTATCCTCCATCACATTACTAACCATTTCTATCACAATAAAGTTATGATCACTATTACATACTCTCTCTTCATTATCAAACACTTAATTTTCTGTATTTTATTCATTCCCTCTTTCTCTACCAATACATAATCTATTGTGTGAAATACATTATTCCTAGACCATGTGTATTGTCCCTCATACACATTTAATAAATTCCCAATGCTCAAATTTAATCTTTGACAAAATTTCTTCAAAAACTGACCATTCTTATTATCTACATCATCAATTTCTTCAATATGTCCATTCTTCAATATGTCCATTCATATCCCCTATAACCATTATTCTCTTTCCCTTTTCTTTAAAACTCTATATATCCTTAATTAGGCAATCATATATGCTACTGTTCCACTCCATTATAATTTGACTATCTCCAGTGGCTATATAAATTATACCCACCATCCATTCTTGTCTACCCAACCCTATTTCAAACCACAAATGCTCTTGACATTTAACAATATTTAAATATTTTTTCGATATAACACCTATACCACCACCCCTTTTTTCTTTTTCTTTTCTGTTTATACCCTGCCATACTACCTCTTCCATAATAGGTTTTTCTTCTTCTCTTAAATGAGTTTCCACTACTGCTAATACCTTAAGCCCTTCATTTTCAATTGCTTTATTTAATTCCAGCCACTTTTCTGACCTTGCATATTCAAAAACCCAATTTTAACAATTTCTTCTTTCCTAACTACTCTTTTATAAATTCTTTTGATTACTTCTTCTCCATTATGTTTATAACAAACTTTCTTACCACTAATCTTACAAAACCATTCCCTCTCCACATCTACACTTATATCTAAATCAACCATCTTTTGCTTATTTCTTATATCCCCTCCATTCTTCTTCTTTTTGATAATATTACCATTTAAAAGCCCACCCCCCTTTAAAAGTTTCCCGAATTATATTCTTTAAATATCAGACTCCCTAAAACTTCACTTCCTTGTTTTCCTAAGTGCAATCCATCTTTACTATATAACTCCCTCTTTCCAATAAATCAATCCCATACATCCACAAACACAACATTATTTTTCTCACACAATTTTTTCACTCTCTCATTTATAGAACATGCCCTATCTAACAAATGCCTGTTATCAAATCTTGGTAATAGTCCCACTACCCCTACTCTTACTTTAATCTCTCTCAAATTCCTAATCAATTCTGCATACTCATCCATTACTTTCTCTGATGGCTCTAACAAATTATTAGTCCCTACCATTACATATACATCTCTACAACCTTGCTTTCTTACTTTATCTGTCACATCCCTAATTTTTGCTCCAGGCAAACATACTCTAACATACCTGCTTCTATTTTCTCTTGCAAATATATCCCCACATTCTCTTATTAGTGAATCTTCTATCAATACTGTTCATACACTCCATCTGTAACCTTTTCTACCACCTTCTGTACCTCCTTATCCATTTCTTCCTTATCATTTCTACTCAATAATTCCTTTATCTCCTCACACTTCATCTCTAACAATTTTACTTCTACATTCTTCACTTCTTCCTCTATCTTACTTATTCTCTGGCTAACCATCTCCATTGCATTATTACTTCCTCCACCCATATTTCCTGACACTCCACTAAAACCTTACTCTGTCCTATCTTCCTTAACTACATTTTGCTCCCTCTCCTCTGACTTTCTCTCTAAACTACCTACACTTAAAAACCACTTTCTCACCTCTTTAATCACATTTACACACTGACTACATATCCAGAAACCTGTTACATCCTTCCCATTCTTATTTAAAGATTTCAAATGATACACCTCAGCACATACTGTACACTCTACTATTGCTCGTCTAACTCCTTTCTGTCGATTGTATATACATTGTGCCATACAAATGCAATCCATATTCTTATTTTTCAAGTGACCTATTCTATATTTGACTTTATAATATCTCACCTATTCTTCAAACACCATGAAGAGTGCTGCCACAGTTGCTTAAAAAGTGAAGAAAAATTTTATGATGCCTCAGCCAACTTTCTCAATAAAACATCCTCATAAGTTATTATTGATTTTTATAAATAAACAATTATTTGTTAATCAAATATCAAGTAAAAATATTATTCCATTTAGAAATAAATCATTTTCAGGATTCGCTTAATATTATCATATATTTAAATATGCTTGCACTATATCTACTGGTCTTCACTATCTCTCTGAGTGATATAGTGCACATTAATCATGAGTTCCAAAGCTAAATTTAGTTATTAGAAGATAATACTACTAGAAATTTTTATTCTTTATCATTAAATGAAGCAAATGAGAATCATGTTTGGGGTATAGATATTAACATAATTAAATTCAACAAGTATGCAAAGGAAACAAATAGACATAAAAACAAATTATTTATTAACAAAATACATAAAAGAAATATGAATTTCAACTTAAAACAAATAAAAGCAATGAATATGCTCATAATATAGAACTTTTACAAACTTTATTCAATTTATAATAGAAGCTTTAGGTAACAAAAAAATAATATAATAACATAATAAATTTCTAGATATCAACAAAAATGGAAATTAATGAAATCCATAATGCTATTTTTTCATATAAATTATAATAAAAAGCATATACAATAGCTATATAAATATATATTAATAATAATTACACAATTAATTTTTTGAAATAACATTGGATCTCTAGATATGAAGGTTTTATTCTATTTTACTTCCATTATAGAATACTAGATGGTATTCTTTCTGTGAAAATTGGATAAAGTTGAAGTAGATACTTAACATTTGAAAAGACATAAAGTCATATTCCAAAATGGCTTTTTATGTATAATTATTATTAATATATTTATATAGCTGTTGTATAATTTTCTTATATTATAAAAATAATAAATATTGTCTCCAAAATTTATCTTTCAATATACTGTACACAGAAAATCTAAGAATTTTAATCATTCACAAATGTCATTAAATCTACCACTTGTTTTATTTTGCTATATTTTATATAAATACAATTGTACATTTTACCTCAAACACCCTTCGGCAAAACAATTCTTTTTGTATATATACATACACAATCTGATGTTTGACTGCCCTGCAGTCTACCATAATGAATAGGCAGTGCATCCACCTACCATGCCTACAATCTAGGGATTGAATCCAGGTCAAATGAAAGTTTTTTCAATCAATTTGGGATTTTATCATAGGTAATTCGTCAATAGCCAAACTAAGTGGTTATTCATCATTGTTGGGCAAATAGGTATCTAATTAACATCCACAAGAGGATAAAACAAGTTGTAGAAATCAGTACAAAAATCAAGCCTGATTGATTACTGTCTTCTCTTTCATTTTGCTTGAAATTGGTTGTTTTATTTTTTATATGTACATCAAATGGCATTGCACTAAATAACATTTAATAATCAGCATGTTAAATATCCAAGCACTAGTTACATCAAACCAAACCTAGGTCACCAGTTGAAAAATAAATTCATTTTTATCTATAGGCTATAATTTTATATGACAGTAGATCAGACAATGATATAAATTAGAGTGAACTTTAATAGAGATGCACATGCAGTCGTACTAGAATTGACATATTTTTTTCACCCATGGCATAGATTGCTTTGATATTAGATGATGTTGTATTAATATAGCTAACACTTAAGATTTATTATTCTAGAGCAAAACTCTCCATACAGTATTGCCACCTGTGCTAAACAGAGTAATCAATGGATGCCAGAAGGCTAGTGCATAAAATCCCTATCCAATGCCTACTCATCCAATATCCCCAGACTAGTTTCTGGCTTGTGGCCTTTATCAATAAGGAGCTTTGGATCTGAGAACACTGCATCTAGATCTTAGGATCTAATGCAACCCTCTAGCAACCACCTTTTATCTCTACTTAACTATAAAACTATGAGAATGAAATTGAAAACACAAAAAATATTTTCAATCTAAGCTCAATAGCTTATATAGTCATATGGGTCTGAACTCAGTTCAGCACCCATACATTTTGGTGTCTTTGGCTCTTTTACAACCATAGCCACCACTATCCTATTAGGCAGGATTGGTGTTAAACCATTAAGCATCACATGATCACATTTCCTATACTAGCACATTAATTGTTGATAAACAGAGCAAAACTACTGTGTGGATAGTTTTGCTCTGTTTATCAACAATTAATGTGCTAGTATAGGAGATGTGATCATGTGATGATTTATGTAATGTTCTTAATAAATTTAACACAGGAAGTGATCATCGTTTAGTAAGGTGTAAGTTACGTGTTAATGTAAAACTAGAGAGACAAAAATTATTAAGAAAAACAATATTTACAGTTGATATTCCTAATCTTCAGAAACATTCTAATGAATTTAAATTAGAACTTACAAATAGGGTTCAAGTGTTAGGAGATTTTGAACATGATACAGATTTGAATGAAATTAATATGAAAATAACTGATACACTTTTAAAAACTGCAACAAACATAGCTGGTAGAAAAAAGCAGCAATTGACTAATAAAATTTCTACTGAGACTAGAGAATTTATGAAGAAAAGAAGGAATATGAAGATATACAAAAATGATGTATTAAAAAGAATTGAATATCTCGAATTTTGTAAAATGGTACGGAAAAGAGTTGAAAATGATATAAGAAAGTATAACTGTGAAATAGCAAGAAAAGCTATAGAAGAAAATAAAAGACTCAAAAATGTTAAACAACATTTTGGTATTGGTACGAAATTTATATCTGCAATAAGAAAAAAAGATGGAATTATTACTAAAAAGAGAGATGACATCATGAAATTGGTAGAAGATTTTTATCAAGAATTATATAGTAATGAAAAACAAGTACCTCCTATATCTATTACATCTTCCGAATTGCCCAGAATTTTAAATGAAGAAATGAGACATGCAATTAAGTGTATGAAGAAAGGAAAGGCTCCAGGAAATGATGGAATTATAATTGATATATTAAAAAAAGCAGGTGAAGAAATAAAAACAATTTTAGCAAAGTTATATACCAAATGTCTAAATGATAAAGATGTACCGGAAGATTGGAAGAATGCAGTAATAATATTAATATTTAAAAAAGGTGATAAAGAAGATATTAGAAATTACAGACCTATCAGCCTTTTATCAGTTTTATATAAAATTTTTACCAAGATAATTACAACTCGTCTACAGAGAACTTTGGATTTCCACCAACCAAGAGAACAAGCTGGATTTAAAAGTGGTTTTAGTACAATAGATCACATCCAGGTATTGAGAGAAGTCATAGAAAGGACAGACGAATATGAGTTGTCATTACGTTTTGGATTTGTAGATTATGAAAAGGCATTCGATTCTATACACATTTCTTCAGTGATTAAAGCATTGGATCATCAAGGTATAGATCCAGGATATTGTCATATTTTAAAGAATATTTATAAAAATGCAACAGCAATAATTAGATTACATAATGATACTGAAAAAATCAACATTGAGAAAGGTGTAAGACAAGGTGACTCCATATCTCCAAAACTCTTTACAGCAGTGCTGCAAGAAGTATTTTGTGGATTAAAATGGGAAACTAAAGGAGTGAAAGTAAATGGAGAGTATTTAAGTCATTTAGATTTCGCAGATGATGTAGTTGTTTTTGCAAATAATGCTTCAGAGCTGCAGGAAATGTTGCAGGAGTTAGCAGATGAAAGTAGAAAAGTAGGACTAAAGATAAATGTTAAAAAGACTAAAGTAATGTTTAATCGATTTGCTCAAAATATGAAAATAAAGATTGATTATGAAGAATTAGAAGAAGTTAACAGTTACAAATACCTTGGTCAGATTATTAATACAGATGGAAACATAATGGAGGAAATTAATCATAGAATTAAACTTGGTTGGAGTGCTTTTGGTAGAAATAACTTGATACTAAAAGGAAATATGCCTATGTGTTTGAAAAGGATGGTTTTTAACAAATGTGTTTTACCAGTTCTTACTTATGGATCTGAGACTTGGACACTTAATAGAAGAGCAATACAGAGATTTCAGACCACTCAAAGGAGTATGGAGAGATGTATGTTGGGAGTATCAAGAAGAGATTGAAAACGCAATGTATGGGTAAGACAACAAACAGGTGTTACTGACCTTATTGAAAAAATTAAAAGATTGAAATGGGGTTGAGCTGGACATATTGCTAGAAGAGATGATAATAGATAGACAATTGAAATTTTAAACTGGATTCCAAGAGATTGTAAAAGACCCAGAAAGCGACCACATGTGAGATGGATAGATGAAATAAGAAAATGTGCAGGGGTGTTGTGGAGAAGAAAAGCTAAAGATCGGAGAAGATGGATTAAACTTGAAGAGACCTTCATCCTGCAGTGGATTGATAATGGTTGATGATGATGATGATGATGATGATGATGATGATAATATTTAAAATGCTTCATTTTCTTTTTTATATATATATAATTATATTTGTTTATGTATGGATTAAAAATCTGTATTTGTGTTTGGTTATATAAATATAATATCATAGAAAATCATACAACATTAAAATACCAGTTAAAAAATAATTTATTTTAAAATCTCTCACAACCATGGTTTTGTCTATTAATAAATAGTCCTTCCCAAATAAAAGTTAATTAAATGCACACCATATATATATAATTATTAAAACCAGTCAACACTTAGATTAAATGCACACCATATATATATAATTATTAAAACCAGTCAACACTTAGACAATCCCAATATCAATAGCCATCATCAAACTCAAACTGTTGTCAAAGGTTTAACAATAATGGTGGAATCCTGTTTTTATTTATGGTCCAATATATTTATATAGACACTAAGTATTACAACTTCATCAGTAGAGAGATTTTGTAATATCATATAATATAAAATAGTTAGATCTTGTGAACCAGACTCTATAAGTGTGAAAATAAAATGGCAGGGTAGAGATAGGCAGGGTGCTATTTTCCTACCCAGAGAATCATCATCCTGCAGCCCAATACCACCTGTGTGCCTCCAACTGTAAGAAGTTGTCCATGACCTACCACCAGACCAGAAATATTGTTGCTAATGCCATAGAATGCTTCTGCCACTAGATTCAACATAATAAAGCAATTATAAGGTGAGAGCTTGCTATCCAGTGATATAGACTCCAATGAACATTTCATAACCATGATCAAAACCATTAAGTGCATTAACAATGCTACAATTAATAAACTAAGGTACCTTCCCATTCCAAGAGCTCTAAAACATTTCTATGTAATTTCCCTAATCTATAGTTAAATCTCTAACCAACTCTATCTGTACAATTAAATTGTAATGTACTCCTATAACTGTATCTAAATTATATAATTTGAACCTATGTAACTTGGCTAATCTATTCTTTAAACTATACTTTCCTGCTAGGGTAAATGCTCTTGAATTTCATGAAATTATTTTCTTTGTGATATTTTATTATGCAAATATGCCTGAGTAACCTCCAACAGAGCAAGTGAATTCCATTCTCCTTATAATAAATGTGCCACTACATTTCTATGTGGGTTAGCCAATATTTTGTGCCAAATCTCTTTCCCACTCACTGGCTTAGATGCTATTTTTCACTATATATATATATGTTGTACCATTTATTTATATGGTACAAATATATTGGCATTCGGTAAGATGTTTAAAAGCTAAGAAAAAAAAAGTAAATTTAGCGATCTTTTAAAAAAAAAAACACTTTTAGATTTTTTTCTGATTAGTATAATTTATTTTTTTAAAACATACAATGAAAGCTAAAATTGTCATTCATATTTTTTTTATGTAATTAAAAATAAAAGTTAAAATTGGAGAAAACAAAAGACACACAAATTACCACTCTAGATAAGCTAAAAGAAAAATATTTTAACTAATTAAAGATGGCAGAATTATGCTAAAAAAATAAAGACTTTGAAATGTAAATTTTATAAAGAATGTACAAGATTATCAACGTATATTTTTGACAAACAAAAAGTTGCACAGAAGTCTGAAAACTGGACCTCAAGTATGAAAACGAAGAGGCCAATTTGATCAACATCTTGTTTTGTCTGTTTTTCCTATGGTCAGCCCCAGATAACAAAAGAATATATCCAGAATCACCCTATGCTGAAATAATTCTGCATGTTGGAATAAACTGGAGCTTTTGCTGACATCGTTCCTGAAGATGGACACCAGAAAAGCTTTCATGACCAACCAGTAGAATAGATCACAAGATCAACTTATAACTGATGGCCGAGCTCATTCTCCCACAAAAAAAACTATGCATAGTAATCTACAAGCTTCATGAACTCACTAAACTTACTGGTAAGCTATGATTCATTATTCCTGATTGTAACTAAATTGTCGACAAACCATTCTTAAAAATAAGCTTAAAATAATCCCGATCGAGACTTTAATTTTAGTGATCAAGAGACTCTTGTTTACCCAAGAACTTTTTAATTGTTTAACTGTTATTTTTTATTAATGAATTCATATCTGGATTAGTGTGTGTTCTCTTCAGTTTTATTTAATTAGTAATTTATCGTTAAACATTTTAATTTGTTAGAATAAAAATATTTCTAATACCAACTTTTCCTTGTACGTTATTAATAATAGTTATTAATGATTATTATTAAATTTATTAATATTAGTTTAGTAAGATTTAAAAATATAATTTACCTTTGCCAATGTGTGTTGACTAAGCTCCAGGAATAATAATATGTAGAAAATAATTCTAGTTATGGTAAAATACGATACCGACTCTTTTAAAAACATTTTTCTTTTCAATTTGTGAAACGTGATGTGACAGATTTCAGCAGATTCTTATATGAATCCTGGCACCCTGATAAAAGAAATAAAAGCTGATTTCATCGATAGCATAAATCATAACAATTACTAGGTAGAGTTGATCAGGAAATATAGTTGTGTTTTTAGAAATAGGAATGAAACTTTCTTCTTTTTGCATAACTTGATCAACTCACACAATTTATTGCATATAGAGGCCTAATCGGATGGAAAACATTACAATATATATATTATACCACTTATGAAAAAGCACTCCACATGAAATTTTTGTCTAAAAATTATTAAAATAACATTCTCATAAATAACGCGAAAGTTTAAAATTAATAATGAATAATAATAAAATCAATAATTTGATCATAAATGAGCAGGAACATCTGGTTTGAAAATAAGTAAATTTATACAAGTCTAAAGAGTTTTTCTTTATTATTAGTTTAAAACAAAATCCAGTTCGCTAAAAGAAAGTAATCTATAAAAGTTTAAAGAGTTGTTCATATAAGTTAAAAGTTTAATAAAAGAAGATTAAAGAGTTTTTTTAGAACAGTTTGTTAAAAATCAATCAATTCATAGTTTTACATATTAAGAAGCAATTGAAAGGGAGAGAGAAATTAACTTAGAAAATTTTAAAGTAGAATTAAAAGTTATGACAGTTCAAGAGTAAATCTTTCCTACAAGTAATTAAAGGTGCGCTCTCTCTTCATTTAAAATATTAAAGAAAAAAGAAAGAAAAGTTGAAACTAAAAGCTTAGAATATAAATCTTTTATATAAATTTAAAAGTATCTCTAGTTTATAATGAGTTGATTTTAGAAATATACATGTGCATAAACAACGAGTGATAAATGTGTGTGTGTTAAAATATTAAAAAAATAAACAAATGAAAGCATGTAATTGGGTCTCTCAAATATTTAAATATTGTATACACTCATAAGTAATATAAAAAGAGAATTTGCAATGGCTGCTAGTTAAAAATCCACAAAACAACAAATTAGCAATGGCTACCAACTGACAACAGGATTAAAATCTTATCGAAGGAATGTATTCAAAACCAGTGGAGGAATTTCAACAAAAGATATAGCTGGTGGACACAAAAACCAATTAACAAAGTGATAACAGGTCATCACATAAATAGTCCATTTTTTCATTGGTTAAGCAGTTCAGTTGAGTTCACAATCAGTTGAGTTCATTCAATTAGTTACTCAATCAGTTCTCAGTGAGTATTTTTATGCATTTGTTAATAAAGGCCATGCATTGTTGAGCAGCTTTTAGGAGCATATGATGAGCTCCAAGCCTGTCCTAAATACCAATAGCCTGCCTGAGATGGAAGTAATGCACACCGAATAATCTGAAACCACCCAATGTCTGTCTTAAAGAATAGTGCCACAAGATAGTAAGCATAGAAACCTCCACAAAAAAACCTCAAATTAAACCAGTTGGAAAGATTTTCATGTGAAGCAGCAACCAGCAAGACAAAATCCTATTGGAAATAACTTTCACAACAAACAGCAAGAAGTATTCACGGTCTGAAATCCTAGGTAATAAATAACATTTTCTTATTTCCATTTATAATTAATGTAGCCATTGCAATTCTTAAAGCCTCCCAGAGTCAGTTAGTAAATGAACTCTATAGCATGCATGAAGAACTATTGATGGGCATGTTTTTTTAAATGTCATGTATTATTTAATGCTTTTGTTACATTATATTCTAGTTTATGAATTTGGAGTGTGTGCATGGTCATTATATAAAATACCATTGCTTATGTTAATTAAAAGTTATAAAAGTAGTTAAAATTAGAAGAATAAGTACTTATTTAAAAATAAATTATCTTTAAAATTTAATATTTGTCGGTCAATTCTTTATCACTAAATAAAGTAACTGTATATTATATTATCCTTTTGATTGAGCTAGTTGGGATATTTTAGGTGCTGAATTAGTTTTCCAATCATTCGAAGTGCATCATTTATCTATGGGTAACTGACTGGCACCCAGGGTTTACTGTGAAACAAAAAAGTTCTTTGAATGATAGATGTTGAATTCATGCAGCCGAGAAAATCTGTGTCTTTCAAAAGTGGTCACAGTTACATATATTTCATATAACGTTCTGGCTTAGTCACAGGTGCCTTCTAGGCATATTTTTTTTTTGCCTAAGGAACCATGGTGGAGTAATATTTAAATTGCATTGGTGGAGATCAAATATATGAGTTATAAGTGTATCATATTTTGTATAAAAGTTTTACAAGTTATATTTCATAATATTATTTTATTAAAGAGTGAAACATCATGTTAGATTTGTTGTTTACTATTTCAATCTGATTAACACACTACCTGGTTCAATATATTATTGTGGAATCATATATTGTTGCCTATAGTAGTTAACTCACCCATAGTGATCTATTTATTTTATCTCACATACTTATTTGCTCATTTTAAACTGAAGTATAACATGTGGGTGTGTGCAAAATTATAACTATAAATAATATATTTAAACATGCATGATTAAACATTACGTTTCTAAGAATCCTTTTGTCATACATTCATAACCCATTTTAGTTACTATTACGATAATATTGAATGTGGTTATGTCTTGGAATCATATGATTTACCTTAATCTTTAAGCTGATAAATATGTAATTTTTAAAAAAAATATTTTTAAGACTTAAGAATGGATTAAGTATAACCACACAATAACATGCTAAATTTTGAGAGCAAACTATTGTTAATTATTATTGTTATTATACTCTATATATGTGTTGCTGGTGCAGATATATAAGTCTATGATTTTATTATGCTTTGTCAAGCTTCTCCAGGGATACATATGGTTAAGACTATCTCAAATCATTAAGGTTCCTTCATCATAGTAGACATGGAAGTCACACCTAAGGACCTAATTGTTTGATCACACATTCACAGAATTTTATGGGGTAAAGGTCCAGTCCAATGACCCTGCTTATTTGTGATGAACTTTTCATGGATATCTGGCATTCTGCCGATTCTGAATTATAATAGACAAAGCCTCATGGTTTCAATGCACTGCCCTCCTATATGTATTCTCATATGTATTCTCCATCAACAACACCAATCACTCATTAAGCTCTATATTTCTCTATAGCATTTTAGCTATCACATTACTGAATCCCTTTATATTCTTACATATATCAATTTCACATAATTATGAATTATGAGTCTCCCAACATTCTTGATTCTAAATCCACATACATCTTGATTAGCTTAATAAATCCCATTACAAATGTAAGTTACTTATAATTATATATAATTTATCTGTGGTTGTAATGCTTTAATCTCTAAATTGTACACACTTGCATCTATTAACCTGATTGGATGACATTTAAATAAGACATATTCATCTATGATTTTACTCTACATGTACCCACAAAAGTATAGAACCTCAAATAATTAAATATTTCATCATTAATGAAATAGTATGTATTATCTTTCATATATATATTCTCTAACTTTAAAGACTATATTATTACTGGTGTAATTGTATAATGAGTGGAGCCATCCTATTAATGTATATATATTCAGTCTGGGAATTATTAAATTTTGTATTAAATTATATTTGGTGTTGCCTTTCTATTTGATCCATACCACATTATCTCACTTTATTCATCATTTCTAGAATTTATTAAAGATCTTAGCATTACTCATCAGTAAACCACCTATAGATATGTATTAATAATATGTTAGCAAATCTAGAGCAGGGCTTATTATTATTAAGAGTCTCATGTGTCTCCCTGACTCCTTGGTCTAGAAGAAAGTTGTACTATTAGTAGCATCAGAAACATTGTTCGTATGGTGGAGATCATGGTAGCACAGGCAAATAGTTTAAGTCTTAGTACTCTCTGGGATGCCTTCTCTCCCAGGTGTGGTGAGCTTTCTGTATTCTGCTTGGATTCCACATCTTGTTAACAAAACATACAAACCTGACCATTACAATATGTCATTGTTGAATTATTATTTTTTTGGTAATAAATATAATTTCAAAACAATATTTTTAATATTTTCCAATTGATTATTCATATATTAATACAAATGAAATGAACACATGTATATGTCTTCATGTATACATGTATAATACAACTTGGTGCTATGAGGAGTTCAGTAAAGATTCTAAATATGGAATTGCTAGAAAAAACTGTTAACAGAATGACAAATTGCTATTAAGTGATACAGCTTATTGCTTATCAACGACAAATTTGAATAACATTCAAAATTAAAAACAAAATAATCATAAAAAATATTTTGCAGACTATTAATTAATTTTTTCTCTTATTTCAAAAAAAAAAAAGATTAAAAAAAATGTTAGCCTCTTTTTAGATCAATATTTAAAAACCTTTATCCTATGACAACCGATTTTATATTAGTTAAACTTTTAAACGATTTTAAATTTAATTTAAGCTTTAAATTTTAAAAATTTCTTGGTTCAAATATGTCAAAATTTTTTCACTAAATCCAATATATCTATTTTACCATGTAGAAAATAAAAAATGAATTTAACATTTATTATTTTTTAAATTTCTATTTTAATTTTGAAAATGTATAACTACTATACAAGGAATAAGTGCACCAGAGCTAGGTTAATCATCAATTAAAATAATCTTATCAATACAACATGGAGCATATTTGTTTTTAGCTATCCTGCCTTTTATTTTTTATTGCCACATTCAACCTTAGTTATGTTTTTTAGCCAATAATCATCGGCTGTATTTGATCTTAAATCTACATTGCTTTAAAAAAATCATTTGCATGGTGGGAGGCTTATAGTTTATTTTGAGGGTATCATCAAATAATTTACTTTTATCTCATTGCATGGGTGGTTCTGTCAAGATGATTGACTTAACTTTTCATTTTGTTTATTTTTGTGGATTTAATTTACATAAAGTAAAATAAATTATGAGTAAAATTTAAAATCATGCATTATAAGTAAATAGGCATTGTTGATTCAGAGGATAAAAAGCAGATGTAATATAAAATTTACTTCAAATTTATAATTGATTATATAATAAATCCAACTCATGGTTAGAATTCAGTATGTTTTATTAACTTTTTCTGTAGTAGTCTCAATATTGTTTTTTAATCATTATAACCATTTATTTACCTCATGTTTTTGTGTTTATGTGTGGTCTTTTTCTCATTTTTAATTATTCACAATCCAGATTTCAAGATAATGCTTATTTAATTAGATAATTGATATACAAAAAAAAATATCAAACAATATACAAAAGTGACAAGCCTAAAAATTATAGTTTCTTTTTTTTTAAAACATGATTTTCCAAATCACAACTAATACTATCACCTGCATATCTGACTATGAGAAAATTATAATGTGAATAAATCTCCATACATAATATCACATTGTGTTTACGTCAAGCCAGAATATTGTAATAATGTTGCAATATCACAAACTAGTTCTACAAATACAAGTCTTGTTTCTGATTTTGATCTGACAATAATTTTTATTATGTCTGCAGCAAACATAGATGCATGTTACTTAATAAGATAATCTTAAGTAAAACAATAGTTGGAAATAAAAGTTTTCTGATTTGTTTTTTATATAAAGATTTCAATTTTTTAAAATATGTAATCTGACAATAGCAATTCAATCCTACTAATATATCTAATATTTATAAAGATATGCAGCAAAAGATTTTAGAAGAAAAGAGTATTGCATATATGATATGCTTCATTTAATAGATAAAAAGATCGTTAAATAACAATAGGAATAACTTTAATCTTTTTAAGAGAATATTAACAAAAGAAAAAAGTATAGCTAGAATATTAACCATGGGGATAAAAGTGTGAAAAAATTTCATAGACAGTCAAATTCTACAAAATAATAATGAGAAGAACTGTGAAGGTCACTATCTAACCAACTGCTTGCTTTAATGGGTGATTGAAAAATTTAAAGTACTTGTAAAGGAAATATGTAACTGCAGTACTGTTCAAATGAAAACCATCAAAAAGGAAATGCTAGATAACAAAAATACACCAAGAGCATATATAAATACTGAGATAACTTTTATATCAATACATGTTTTTCTAAATTATATTCTAGATAATGTAATTTCATCTACTGAATCTAAAAGAGACCATAAATTGATGTCAAAAAGTAACCAATAATTACCTAGATTTGAAAACTAATACATATGCAGAGTATAGCAGATTTATTCCTATATGCAACATGAATTTAATGAAATCAAAACAATTAGTCCAGATACATTCACACTGATATTTTTGAAAATATAATTCAAGATGTAAATTTTGAATTTATTTTTAAAATCTCATTCACCATACTTACTTAAAACATCAGAAAAAAGAGCTCATAGCACTCTTTAGTAACTTGTTGTCATAGCCTTTTACCATGTCACTTGTTTAATATTTATCAACATCAATATAGAGTAAATCTCAATGAATTATTGGATGAAAATTGAAAATTATAAAAACACGCCCCAAAAACTTTGGTGGTAGTCATTCTAGGACTACAATAGTGAGAGATATGATGTTGGCAACTATGGAACCCCTTAAATACTTTTATATCCTCTGCAATGTTCATCTTTTTGCTTCCAAAAGAAATTTAAATAAGTGTATATCAAAATCAAAAATGAAAATCTACAAATTAATCTTTCAGTATAAAGGTAATATAATTACTCTTCTAATAATGCATATCTTATTTAAATGCCTGGATATGTATTGACCATTTAGATTGCATTCTAAACATGGTATGGATATTTTTGATTCAAATCATCTTACAAAGCAAACAACTTCCATTGAAAGTAGTTCAAATAATATTGCAATCCCCATTAGATAAATTATTTTTATATACACAATACTCGCATTACTCTACTTTTCTCAATCTTCTTAAATTTTCTATAATTAGGAGATTTCAATTCTCATAGTAGACTTGGCGATATAATAAATGAGGATGAAGAAGGTTGTCACCTTTTACAATGTATGACTTTAAACAACACACTCTTATTTTACAAGATCAATTAAAAACTGAAACACACAGGCTTATTATATACCTGTGTCTATATATGTAATATATAGGGTATATGAGCACAGACTTTCAGACGACCCATCATTCTCCACACTATCTCATAACACTGATACACTTGAACACATATATGTTGAAAAGATAAATAATCACTAATATAAATATTTCATGCTAATCCAGTAATCATCAGTTGGTCCAGATTACCATCTCTACACATATATGCCATAAGTGGTCAGATATATATTAAGATAGCCAAACATCATACTTTAACGGACAGGCTTCAATCTACTCCCCACTCCAACTCTTCAACTATCCATCCAATTGAAAATCTGATGATGGAATGCTCAAAGGCCACCCTGAGATTGAGATTCTTGTCACACCAATGTTGACCTGAGGTCAATCTGACCCCAACTTCTGATTTATTTTTGTTGACAAAAAGAATTCATTATTAATTTATGAATTATTAATTAATCATTTCTCATGTAACCCACATAAATTCAAGCCTAACTTCTCTTGGAAATTCACATTCTTATAATTAAAAATTGCTTATTTTAAGATGGAATTTATGGAAAGCTAATTAGAGTTGATATACACCAATAAACATCACATGATCACCATTTCTTATGCTTGCTCTTAACTATTATTGCACTGAGTGGTAAGACGTACAGAGAGTCTTTATAAATAGTGAAGCAGTTCATCACAGCTGCAACAAACTAGTAGTGTTCTTTACAGTCAATTTTTATCAATCAATAATCTGGAAATTGTCAACAAAGTTTAACATCCCTAGACAATGCCTGAAAGAAATGGAGACCAATGAAAAAGCAAAACTGTACAAGAACTAGCTGTAAGGTCAGACTACTTTTATACAAGTTGGAAATGTAAAAGTAATTCCAGAATTTATTATTGGCATTACTAATAATATTGCCAATTTTATATTTATATCAGATAGCCAACTCCAAAATTGATTGAGTGAAAAAAAACATCATTAAAGCAGAATAGCAAACTTCTCTTTCACAATGTTCATTTAATAAGCCTTCTAAGATATTAGTGAAGCTTGTTAAGAGCTTATTTTGCAAGCTCTATATATAACATTTGTAAACACAAGCTTATTAAATTAAGTCATGTGACATCTGACTTGATTTTTTTTTTCATATTAGTAAATATAAATTTACTCTAGATTGTCTTAAACCTGGAACTGTTCCAGAAATAAATGGCATACTTTCATAGTAACTAAAAAAATTAGGACTTAAATCCAATGCATGGTTGGCAAATTTATTCATAACATTATTCATACAGAAATTATTTCAAAAATTTAACATAAAACATAATAAACTCAGCAATGATTCAAAGATTATCACCTAATATCATTATTAAGTGTTTCCCAAAAGCGTTTTGAAAGAATCAAAGTCATCTTTATAAAGAGCAGTTTGAGTTTAGGCTAGAAAGAAACTGCTGTGAATAAGTTTAACTTTTAATAATTCGCATTGAAAAAGGCTTTTAAAAACTGCTGCTATTTTTATTGATTTAATCTCGCCTGTGATTCTGTTTAAAAAAATGATCTTCTAAAAGTTACTAAAATTTTTAAATGCAGAAATCTCATTAATTTACTTAACAAAGTGCTCTGCAATAGAAATATTCAACTGGCATTAAATGTTAATGGTAGTAGATATCAATTTTTAAACAATGGTTTAAATAAGCATTTATTTTATATAGTGTATGTAAACAATTGTATTACATTCAAATATCAGCCTTTCACGCTAATTGTGTATTGGTGAGAAAGTATTCATTTATTATTAACACTCGCAAAGCAGCGTATGCACAATTAGCGTGAAAGGCTGATATTTGAATGTAAAACAATGGTTTAACAAAAGATTCAGTTTTTTTATATCTTCAGAAACTGAATGCAAGAAATTCATCTATGCTAATGATATTGCTTTGACTTTCCAAGAATGACTCTTTACTAAAATGGAAAACACTTTCAATATGGATATAAAACAATTGGAAATCTTTTTCAAAGATCCTTTGCAATAATAGAGTAAAATACAATTCTATCCTATGCTAGTTAAAAGTAATCTTGGATATGTATTCTAAATTATTTTTCTCATTTATCTAAGATTACATCACAATTAATTTCTAGAAATTTGGAAAGCTGTATGATTCTAGTGCACTCTATTTTGGAAGAAAAAATTCCACATTAAACTTTTATGAAAGATATTCCTGATACATTAAAGTCTATTTCTTAGGAATGGCTTCCCATTCTTTGACATATTTATCCTCCATATATATAAAGAAAAATTATTTCATAGAAAATATATGAAATACTGTTAAAAATATCAGACTTACCAACAATCTAAAATACAGTTTCATCACCAAAGATGTTTTTAGATGTTAGACCAAAAATCTACAATCAAACCATTGTAGCAAAAAAGTAATATTCTTATGAAGTTCCAAACAAATTACCTTGCCTACATCCAACAATAAAGCCAGCTAGATATAATATTTCAAGAGTGTAATCAATAGATTCAAGGTAAATCATGGTTGCTGTACTCATCTGCTTCATAAATGAAATTTAATAGTCACTGATTTATATAGATGTAGACAAGCACAAATCATAAAATATTTAGTTATTAAATATTGAATCTATAATCTATAGTATCACTTATTGAAGCCATTCATGAATCTATCTACTGATTAAAATATCTGTTGGTTCTTTCATGATAGTAATAGTTATCTAAAAATGATAATATATACATGATTATCAATGATAATTAATGAATCTATTTATTTAAAGTGGATGGTGCTAAATATGTGAATGCAAAAAAATTGGCCTTTGTAGATCATTTTAAAATTTCAAAATTAGTTGTACATTAATATAAGTATAGGGATTTGAACTCAGATTTTCAAGCTTTAACTATCCACACTATCTCATATAACTGATACACATGACCACATAGATGTAGAAAAGATAAATAATCACCAAGATATATATATATATATTGTGCTAAACCAGCACTCATTAGTTGGTCCCGATTATCATCTCCCACCCATATATATATAATCAATGCTCAGTTTATATTAAGATAGTAAATCTTACTTTAATGGACAGGCTTCAATCCACTCCTACCTCCAACATTTCAGCCATCTATATCATTGAAAATCTGATGATGAAAACCCAAATCCCATGCTGATACCTATACTTACAATTAAGCTCCAGGTTTATGAAGAGTGCCTGGGTTTCAAATATTTATAGATTAATATGTTATTTTTATTAAATATGATTCATATAATAATATTAATTCAAATTTATCCATATTTAATATAAAAATAATAAAATAATACATAAACAATTAGTAATCATCATAAATGCATTAATCTAAAATTAATAGTGTTAAATGTATGAATGCAAAAAAATTAGATATTTATAGGGGAAATTGTGATAACATGATATTAATAGATACTGAAAAAGTGTTAAAAAGGTTATGACCTGAACTAAAGAGTGCTGATTCAGCATAAAGTACATTTGAGATGGGGAGAAGCAGTTGCTTTTGTCAGATATTTTTATTCATGTGTTTTAAGCAAATGATGATGAAATGGAGGTTTTCGAATATTTCTTAGATATTACCACAGAGAAAAATGATAGAATTGAATTAAGATTACCATGTCATGCACTTATAAAAATAAATTATAGTAATCTTAATTATATTTGAAGATTATTTCTGAACTAAAAATGATAATATCTAGCTTTATAAATAATTAGTAATAATCATTAATGCAACTTAAAAGGATTGGTATTTTCTGTTATGTCGTAAAAAAAAATTAAATTTAATTTTTTTTTTTCTAATGTTTTAGATTTAGTTTTTTAATTTTCAAAAATTGCATGTATGATTTATATGTGTGTGTGCACGTGCATGTGTGACTAGAGAATTGAATTTTCTGTTAATCAAAAGGAGATCTATTGATTTTTCTATGAGACTTTAAAGACACTGATCAGGATAAATTTCTAATAGCCTTTCCCTTCATATGCTCTTGTCATTGTGGCTGTTATTACTATGT
The DNA here is from genome assembly GCA_028023455.1 of Epiperipatus broadwayi. Lineage (NCBI taxonomy): Eukaryota > Metazoa > Onychophora > Udeonychophora > Euonychophora > Peripatidae > Epiperipatus > Epiperipatus broadwayi. The sequence goes on from JAQFVV010006492.1 coordinate 675,743, forward strand.
GATTATTTATACAATAAATAAATACTGATGGACTATTTATTAATATGCATCAGATAGTGTAGTGAGTTTACTGGATTTTTATCTCCGAGTTTAAGCTAGAAACATATCACGTTTAGATACTTGATGGTTGCTACCTGAAATATTACTATATATTTCTTGAAGGCAAAATGAATATGGGCCTTTATGATCTTTTGTAGATATCTACTATCATAACACACAAATGAAATTATTGTCCTCTTTTCCAAAAAAAAAAAAATACAAAATTCTATCAAGGCAGCATCTTTAGCTATCTATTGGTGATGACATTTTACTTTAGGTTTTCACCACTGCAAATTACTTTCAAGTAAAATAATGTTTTTATGAATAGAAATAAGAACTGTCTAGAGTGATTTCTGGATTTAGTGAAATTAGAAGAGTACTTTTTTATAAAGCTCCAAATAATGGAATCCCAATTCGAGTGTGATTTATTATAGACAAAAAACAACAACATTGTGTTCTTTTATGATATGTTAGACAGAGTTGCAAGATTAATTATTTAAATTCAGTTAATTTATGTCTCAACAAGTTCTCATTATAATAAAGAAATGGGAGATTTATATTGGATGTATAAAATATGTTTATGTCAAAGAATGTTCTAAGATTATCACTAGAGACTTTAGTGCTAGAATTGGTAAGTGATTGAAAGATTATTGTGCTGTGGTTAAATTTTGACTTATCATCAACAGTATCCCTCAAACAGACAAGTCCCGAGAATTGTCACATCATCAATTCATCCCTTTTTTCATTCCCTTCTCTTTACCAGCTTTTCAATTCCAATTAACTCTTCCCATCTCTTATATCATCCAACAATGTCAATCTCTTCTGTCCTTTCTTCTTATTTTCACTCACTATTTTCTACAAAACATCTTTCATTAAACTAGAATTTCTTCTTAACATATGTCCAATCCAGTTTCTCTCTCTCTCTCTCTCTCTCTAATTTCTTAATCAATCTTCTTTTTCATTTACACTTTTCAAAACTTCTTCATTTGTTTCCCATTCTTCTCCATGTTCATATCACAAAGGCTTCCAATCTGTTCTTAATTTTATTACTCATTGTTCATGTTTTACAACCATATATTAATACATTCCACACATCGCATTAATTAATGTTTTTCTTCTCTCTTAAAAGGTCCACAAAATATTTTCTTTCTCTTAATAAATGCCTATTTTTCTAATGCTATTCTTTTTTAACTTCATTTTCACTTCTTCCAAACTCACTCAACCAACTACCCAAATATCCAAATCCCTTTACCTGTTGAACTATGTTATCATGGGTTTTAATTTTCTGACTTTTTGCATTTCTCCCTATGCATAAACATTTAGTCTTCTCAACATTAATCTTCATTCCATATTCCATACATCCTTTTACCAAATTATTCAACATATTCTGAAGACTTTTCATTGACAGCTATAGGAGCCATATCATCTGAAAATCTTATACATTATAAATCTTGATTATGATGATATAAATATGAGAGAAAACATATGTTTGGAGTTCACAGATAACAAAAAGCAATATAAGCCAATAAACATCACATGATCACTATTCCTTACGCTTGTTCTTAACTATTATTAAAACAGGCAAAACTCTCTATACATATTGCCACTCAGTGCAAGCCAGAGTAATTAATGGATGTCAGAAGGCTTGTGCATAAAATCTTCATCTAGTATCTAGTCATCCAATATCCCCAGACTAGTTTCTGGCTTGTGGCCTTCGTCAGTGAGGAGCCTTGGATCTGAGAGCACTGCACTTGGCAATATTTATAGAGTTTTACCTGCTTTAAAAAACCATATATTATATATTCATTTTTAAAAAAGTGCTAAATAAAAAAGAATATGAAAATATCCTAATGAAGGTAAAGCATAATGAAATGGTATTGCATTTTAATTAATGTAAAACGTGTATTTCAAGATAGCAATGGTATTAATAAATTTAATGCAGAAAGGGACCATTAATTAGAGATATATAAAATATGTCTTAATGCAAAACTAAATGTATAAAAAAGATAATATTAACAATTGATAAAATCTTTAGACCACTCCAATAAATTTAAACAAAAAATGCAAATTATTTTAGAATATTAATAAACAGTAAAATTATTTTAAATGACTTAAATCAATAAAAAAGATAACTGGTAATCTATTAAAAATTGAAAAACAGTAAATCATATCAAAAAAGTATCAATTCATCAATAAGTTGTCTGCTGATAAAACACAATGATGAAGAAAAGAAATAATATGAAATTTTTTAAAAATTATTCATTAAAAAAATTGAATATTTAGAGTTATGTAAAATGAAAAATATTACTGTAAATTGGCAAGCAAAGCTATATAAGGGAATCAACAACACCATGATATTAGAAAAAAGTTTTTTGTGCAATAAATGAAAAAGGTGTTATTACTAAGAAGAAGTATAACATTAAAATGTGTAGTAATAAAGAAAACAAAATGTATCACTTACAATTACTACATTTTTAAAATTCCCAAGCATTTTTAAATGAAGATCTGAGATACACAATTAAATCTAAATAAGTAAAAAAGTGTTTCAGAAAATTATGGAATTATTCTTGGTATTTTAAAAGAAACAAAAAAAAAAAATTTTAAATGTTGGAAAAGATATATACCAAATATTTAAATGATAAAAAATATACCAGATAATTGGACAAAATCCAATAATAATGCTGATACTTTATACAGATAATGAAGAAGATATTACAAATTACAGACTTAAGTGGTTTTATAAATTCAATATAAAATTTGTACAAAGTTAATAGATTTCTTTTGATTCTAATCTATCAAAAATGATTTCAGCATATTATCTCACATACAAATATAAAATAATTATAGTAAGGATCAATATATATGAATTACCATTGTATTATGGATTTGTAGATGTTGAAAAACCATTTTATTCCATAACAAATGTTTTGCATCAAGATATCAACATAGAATATCGTCATAGTCTGATAAATATTTATCAAAATAAAAGAGCAGTGATTAGATTGCATGATGAAATTAAGAAGATTAACATTGAAAAAGGTGCATGACATGGTGATCCCATAATCCCAAAAACTTTTTTATAGCAGTTGTACAAGAAATGAGTTGTGAAGTAAAATGGAAAGTGAAGTGATGAAGTTAAATGGAAATTATTTAAGACATCTAGATTTCGCAAGTGCAATTGTTTTTGCAAATAATGCTTCAGAATCTCAGAAAATTTTGCAAGAATTATCAGATGAAAATAAGAAATTAGTACTAAAGAAAAATATTAAGAAGATTAAAGTAATGTTCAATTTGCTCAAATGTAGAAAATAAAGATTGATAATCATGACTTATAAAAGTCAACAGCCATAGATAATTGGGTCAGGCAGGAAATGAAACATCATGGATAAATTAATCTAGAAATCAATTTAGATAAAGTACTTTTGTAGAAATAACTTAGTGTAAAATGAAAATATGCCTATATGTTTGAAAAGGAAGGGTTTTAATTGATGTGTTTTATCAGATTTTACTTAGAGATCTGATATTTGGATACTTTATAGAAGAATGATATAGTGATTTTAGATCACTCATTGAATTATGAAAAAATTATGTTATAATTAACAAAAAGAGATCAGAAACATAATACATAGATGAGAGGTCAAACAATTATCCCTAAAGTAATTGAAAAAATTAAGAAAGTAAAATGAAGATGGTCTAATATGACAATAGATGGTTAATTAAACTTTTAAATTGGATACCAAGAGATTGTAAAAGACTTTTTAAGAATATCACATATGAAATGAATGGATAGAATAAGAAAATATGCTGGCAGGATGAAAAAAAGAAAGTCTATGATTAGCAAAACTGGATTAAACTTGCATAGACAATCCTGAAGTGGAAGATAGTGAAAATGATATAATGTTTGCTTAATTAATGATTAAATAATCTTTGATAATATTTATATATTTTTAGTTTTTAAAGATAAAACATTTTTATCCATTATGAGACTCAAATATATTTTTTAAACATCAATACAATAATAAACAATTATAAAAGTATTTCATTTAACATGAAAATATTTGCAATTACTTTATTCTAATATCTTTTTATTTAAAGAAAATGCATTATTGTCCAATTTATCTTTAAAATATAATAGTTTTCTCTTCTTCAATTTAGAAAATTATATATTTTTCTTCAAGTTACATATTTTTGGATTCTAATATGTCATGTCTTTTTTTTTTTTAAAAAAAAAGCTATTTATAATTCTTCTCTTGCTTTTGTCACTTTATTTTAAGTTTTTTGTGTATTTCACCATTTCTTTTTAAGAAAAAAAAAAGAAAGGTTACTTTAATAATTTAGCAAGTGAATATATATATTGTAATGAATTTACACCTGGTAGAAAATTTATGATGCCATCTTACTCCAGGGAATAATTATTTATCCATTTGATGATACAGAAGGTGATTATGTATAAGCTGTGGTGACTATAACATTAAACTTTAACCCTATTTGATCATAACCACTAATGATGGACAGACTGAAGATCATGTTAAACATTGGTCTCAAGGCTATTTAAATTTACCTAATATGGTTGTGTTTTTACAAGCCCTATCAGAGTAGAGATATCATAACGTATTCTGAACATTAAATGCACACTAAATACTTATCTGACCATGACAAATCAATGAGAAATGAAGCAATAACAATTAATTTACTAATAACAATAAAAAAACTAAATAAATCAAATTAACTTTCTTCAATTCCTTGTATTTACAAATGTATATAATCAATAATAAACAAAAACTATTTTAGAATAGATTCGCAAAAATCAATAAAGTGTATAATGTCTTAATTTATTTTACTTAAATTCTTTTAGTCACTGGCAACTTGATTGATTTCCTGGCTCCAGGGTTAATAATCTGAGAATAATAAATCTTATAATAGATGGAAACAAATGTTTTTTTTTTGTTTTATATATATATATCAACAGAATTAGATTAGCATTACTAAAAACGCAATTGAAATGTTAGAATAAAATTTTTTTTAAAAAAAAAAATCTCTTCATAAAATGAAATCAATTTTTCAGATTATTAGCAAAATTAGTAATTATTCAAAACTGAATCAATTTAAATGATTTTATCAAATTTTGTTTTGTCTTTCAGCATTTAGAATATTTGACATATTAATTTAATATTAAAGAGATCTCTATTGCTGATGTATTTTTGTTTGCTTTTTATTCTGTCAAAATTTTATATACCCTTACAGCTTATTTAATGATGGAGAATATCAAGCAGATGTTTAATATATATGCCATTTCTGTTCATTGATGTGTCTCTTTCTTTCTGCCCATGGATTATTTCACTAACAATTTTCAGCAGGCATTACATACAATTAATTATACTGATAGTAAACAACAGCATTACTTTTAGGTATTAACTAGACATTTATTTTAGTGCCAGGTATTGTGCTGCATCATATAGCCTACATCATGGAGAGATGGGGCAAACATTATGGAACCTCTACTCAGCCATAGTAGATATATGTAAATACAATTAACTGAAAATCATCTTCATAGCTTTTAAATGATGAGCTTCTGGTAACAATTAACTTGGAGGATACTGTTTTCCCCTGAAAACAATAAGCCCTAGCATGATTTTTGAGGTTTATAATATAAGCCCCAGTTAAGATCAGCAGCTTGATAGATGAATTTTGTTTTCCCATTGAAACATACTATGAACATATTGAATTATAAAGTAATGAATGTATAAATAAACACTATTTTTGACATTAATGCTTTAAATAAATGATAATGAAAACTATAGTTTTTTCATATTTTCCCATCGACTATTTTTGACAACATAACTCTACCTATATAGAGAAACAATTTATCTACCACAACTCAGTATATCAGACAATTTAATTTCATTTATATATTTTTAGGTATTTATTTTATTTATATTTAATCCTTATATTTAGAATGCTAGAGTTTTAGCATGGTAGCCTTTAAAGGTAAAACAAAAATTAGGTTGATTTCTTAAACATTTTTTTTTCATATAAAACTTTATTAAAATAACAGAAGTGATTTTATTTATCAAACTTTAGCTTACATCAGATTTTTTTTCTTCTACAGAAAAGTTTTTAAGAAGAATATCTAAGCAAGGCTATTACAAGTAATTTGGAAAGTATTTACATTTTATGTACTTGATAATGAATGGACATGGTTATGTCATATATGAATCATTGTAATTCAATACACTATGTTGTAATGGATATACTTAATGCGCACATATGAAATAAAGAAACATTTTCTGAATTTTTATGCTTGCATTTTTTAATTGTTTTTATGTTGACAAATAATTCTTAACTGTAATCATTTTTGTTACCACTCCTTTCTCTCAAGTCTTCAATTAACACTTGATTCAAAGGTAAATTTAAATGGAATAATATTTTGATCATTAGATAAGATGAGTGCAAAAAGAGAACTATTCTAGTGAGTATAAGAAAGAAATTGCAGGTGGGGGGAGGCTCCCAGTGTAAGAATCTTACAGCATTCGGTAAAGAGAAGCAGTATTTGAATAAATGTATATTTTTATACTTGAAATGTAGATTTTTGTACATGAAAAAATAAGACATCCCCTGAAAATAAGCCTACAGTGTCTTCTGGGGCAAAAATTAATAAAAGACCAGGTTCTATTTTTGGGAAACTCGGTAATAGAAATGTCTTTTCTTGTCAAAATTTCAACAGCAATAATATAACAAAAAAAAAAACAACAAACAAATCTTTTATATTTAACTCTCTCATTATCTATTGAATTATTTGCCTTCATATTTTTTATTAATTAACATTAAAATTTTTGAAAATGATTAATTTTATTTTTGAATTATAGCACAATAGATTTATTTTAATACTTTATTTTTTTGATAAGATATAATTATTTTAATAAGAGGGCAAGGCAAAATACATTTTAAAAGGAATACCCTGGACCAGAAATTTTAATCTATTTCAGCTTATTTTTCCTAATCCTTTAGTTTATCCTTAATTAAACTAAAATGTTTATCTAAATATCTTTCTCTAGCCAGGTGACAAATTAATAAAAATTGATGAATTTGAATACTTTAACATTGCAGTTCAGTATAATTTAGCTAATTCTACCGAAATATGACAAAATCAGTGAAAAAATTCATTAAAAATATATTACTGTATACCAGCATGTTCATAGCGCGTTTTAAGCTTGGAAATGAAGCCTGGTTACAAATTTTTAAAAATTGATGAATTTGAATACATTAACATTGCAGTTCAGTATAATTTAGCTAATTTTACCTAAATATGACAAAACCAGTAAAAAAATTCATTCAATATATAGTACTGTACACCAGCATGGTCTTAGCGGGTTTTAAGCTTGGAAATACAGCCAATTTACACATTCCTAAAAATTGATGAATTTGAATACTTTAACATTGCAGTTCAGTATAATTTAGCTAATTCTATCGAAATTTGACCAAATCAGTGAAAAAATTCATTAAAAATATATTACTGTATACCAGCATGTTCATAGCGCGTTTTAAGCTTGGAAATGAAGCCTGGTTACAAATTTTTAAAAATTGATGAATTTGAATACTTTAACATTGCAGTTCAGTATAATTTAGCTAATTCTATCGAAATTTGACCAAATCAGTGAAAAAATTCATTAAAAATATATTACTGTATACCAGCATGTTCATAGCGCGTTTTAAGCTTGGAAATGAAGCCTGGTTACAAATTTTTAAAAATTGATGAATTTGAATACTTTAACATTGCAGTTCAGTATAATTTAGCTAATTTTACCTAAATATGACAAAACCAGTAAAAAAATTCATTCAAAATATAGTACTGTACACCAGCATGTTCTTAGCGGGTTTTAAGCTTGGAAATACAGCCAAATTACACACTCCTAAAAATTGATGAATTTGAATACTTTAACATTGCAGTTCAGTATAATTTAGCTAATTCTACCTAAATATGACAAAACCAGTAAAAAAATTCATTTAAAATATAGTATTGTACACCAGCATATTCAAAGCTTGTTTTAAGCTTGGAAATACAGCCAGGTGACAAATTAATAAAAATTGATGAATTTGAATACTTTAACATTGCAGTTCAGTATAATTTAGCTAATTCTACCGAAATATGACAAAATCAGTGAAAAAATTTATTAAAAATATATTACTGTATACCAGCATGTTCATAGCGCGTTTTAAGCTTGGAAATGAAGCCTGGTTACAAATTTTTAAAAATTGATGAATTTGAATACATTAACATTGCAGTTCAGTATAATTTAGCTAATTTTACCTAAATATGACAAAACCAGTAAAAAAATTCATTCAAAATATAGTACTGTACACCAGCATGGTCTTAGCGGGTTTTAAGCTTGGAAATACAGCCAATTTACACATTCCTAAAAATTGATGAATTTGAATACTTTAACATTGCAGTTCAGTATAATTTAGCTAATTCTATCGAAATTTGACCAAATCAGTAAAAAAATTCATTAAAAATATATTACTGTATACCAGCATGTTCATAGCGCGTTTTAAGCTTGGAAATGAAGCCTGGTTACAAATTTTTAAAAATTGATGAATTTGAATACTTTAACATTGCAGTTCAGTATAATTTAGCTAATTCTACCGAAATATGACAAAATCAGTGAAAAAATTCATTAAAAATATATTACTGTATACCAGCATGTTCATAGCGCGTTTTAAGCTTGGAAATACAGCCAGGTTACAAATTCCTAAAAATTGATGAATTTGAATACTTTAACATTGCAGTTCAGTATAATTTAGCTAATTCTACCGAAATATGACAAAATCAGTGAAAAAATTCATTAAAAATATATTACTGTATACCAGCATGTTCATAGCGCGTTTTAAGCTTGGAAATGAAGCCTGGTTACAAATTTTTAAAAATTGATGAATTTGAATACTTTAACATTGCAGTTCAGTATAATTTAGCTAATTTTACCTAAATATGACAAAACCAGTAAAAAAATTCATTCAAAATATAGTACTGTACACCAGCATGTTCTTAGCGGGTTTTAAGCTTGGAAATACAGCCAAATTACACACTCCTAAAAATTGATGAATTTGAATACTTTAACATTGCAGTTCAGTATAATTTAGCTAATTCTACCTAAATATGACAAAACCAGTAAAAAAATTCATTTAAAATATAGTATTGTACACCAGCATATTCAAAGCTTGTTTTAAGCTTGGAAATACAGCCAGGTGACAAATTAATAAAAATTGATGAATTTGAATACTTTAACATTGCAGTTCAGGATAATTTAGATAATTGTACCGAAATATGACAAAATCAGTGAAAAAATTTATTAAAAATATATTACTGTATACCAGCATGTTCATAGCGCGTTTTAAGCTTGGAAATGAAGCCTGGTTACAAATTTTTAAAAATTGATGAATTTGAATACATTATTATTGCAGTTCAGTATAATTTAGCTAATTTTACCTAAATATGACAAAACCAGTAAAAAAATTCATTCAATATATAGTACTGTACACCAGCATGGTCTTAGCGGGTTTTAAGCTTGGAAATACAGCCAAATTACACATTCCTAAAAATTGATGAATTTGAATACTTTAACATTGCAGTTCAGTATAATTTAGCTAATTCTATCGAAATTTGACAAAATCAGTGAAAAAATTCATTAAAAATATATTACTGTATACCAGCATGTTCATAGCGCGTTTTAAGCTTGGAAATGAAGCCTGGTTACAAATTTTTAAAAATTGATGAATTTGAATACTTTAACATTGCAGTTCAGTATAATTTAGCTAATTCTACCGAAATATGACAAAATCAGTGAAAAAATTCATTAAAAATATATTACTGTATACCAGCATGTTCATAGCGCGTTTTAAGCTTGGAAATACAGCCTGGTTACAAATTAATAAAAATTGATGAATTTGAATACTTTAACATTGCAGTTCAGTATAATTTATATAATTCTACCGAAATATGACAAAATCAGTGAAAAAATTTATTAAAAATATATTACTGTTTACCACCATGTTCATAGCGCGTTTTAAGCTTGGAAATACAGCCTGGTTACAAATTTTTAAAAATTGATGAATTTGAATACTTTAACATTGTAGTTCAGTATAATTTAGCTAATTCTACCTAAATATGACAAAACCAGTAAAAAAATTCATTCAAAATATAGTACTGTACAACAGCATGGTCTTAGCGGGTTTTAAGCTTGGAAATACAGCCAAATTACACATTCCTAAAAATTGATGAATTTGAATACTTTAACATTGCAGTTCAGTATAATTTAGCTAATTTTACCTAAATATGACAAAACCAGTAAAAAAATTCATTCAAAATATAGTACTGTACACCAGCATGGTCTTAGCGGGTTTTAAGCTTGGAAATACAGCCAAATTACACATTCCTAAAAATTGATGAATTTGAATACTTTAACATTGCAGTTCAGTATAATTTAGCTAATTCTACCGAAATATGACAAAATCAGTGAAAAAATTCATTAAAAATATATTACTGTATACCAGCATGTTCATAGCTTGTTTTAAGCTTAGAAATACAGCCAGGTGACAAATTCATAAAAATTGATGAATTTAAATACTTTAACATTGCAGTTCAGTATAATTAAGCTAATTCTACCGAACTATGACAAAATCAGTGAAAAAATTCATTAAAGATATATTACTGTATACCAGCATGTTCATAGCGCGTTTTAAGCTTGGAAATGAAGCCTGGTTACAAATTTTTAAAAATTGATGAATTTGAATACTTTAAAATTGCAGTTCAGTATAATTTAGCTAATTTTACCTAAATATGACAAAACCAGTAAAAAAATTCATTCAAAATATAGTACTGTACACCAGCATGGTCTTAGCGGGATTTAAGCTTGGAAATACAGCCAATTTACACATTCCTAAAAATTGATGAATTTGAATACTTTAACATTGCAGTTCAGTATAATTTAGCTAATTCTATCGAAATTTGACCAAATCAGTGAAAAAATTCATTAAAAATATATTACTGTATACCAGCATGTTCATAGCGCGTTTTAAGCTTGGAAATGAAGCCTGGTTACAAATTTTTAAAAATTGATGAATTTGAATACTTTAACATTGCAGTTCAGTATAATTTAGCTAATTCTATCGAAATTTGACAAAATCAGTGAAAAAATTCATTAAAAATATATTACTGTATACCAGCATGTTCATAGCGCGTTTTAAGCTTGGAAATGAAGCCTGGTTACAAATTTTTAAAAATTGATGAATTTGAATACTTTAACATTGCAGTTCAGTATAATTTAGCTAATTTTACCTAAATATGACAAAACCAGTAAAAAAATTCATTCAAAATATAGTACTGTACACCAGCATGTTCTTAGCGGGTTTTAAGCTTGGAAATACAGCCAAATTACACACTCCTAAAAATTGATGAATTTGAATACTTTAACATTGCAGTTCAGTATAATTTAGCTAATTCTATCGAAATATGACAAAATCAGTGAAAAAATTCATTAAAAATATATTACTGTATACCAGCATGTTCATAGCGCGTTTTAAGCTTGGAAATGAAGCCTGGTTACAAATTTTTAAAAATTGATGAATTTGAATACTTTAACATTGCAGTTCAGTATAATTTAGCTAATTCTACCGAAATATGACAAAATCAGTGAAAAAATTCATTAAAAATATATTACTGTATACCAGCATGTTCATAGCGCGTTTTAAGCTTGGAAATGAAGCCTGGTTACAAATTTTTAAAAATTGATGAATTTGAATACTTTAACATTGCAGTTCAGTATAATTTAGCTAATTTTACCTAAATATGACAAAACCAGTAAAAAAATTCATTCAAAATATAGTACTGTACACCAGCATGTTCTTAGCGGGTTTTAAGCTTGGAAATACAGCCAAATTACACATTCCTAAAAATTGATGAATTTGAATACTTTAACATTGCAGTTCAGTATAATTTAGCTAATTCTATCGAAATTTGACCAAATCAGTGAAAAAATTCATTAAAAATATATTACTGTATACCAGCATGTTCATAGCGCGTTTTAAGCTTGGAAATGAAGCCTGGTTACAAATTTTTAAAAATTGATGAATTTGAATACTTTAACATTGCAGTTCAGTATAATTTAGCTAATTCTATCGAAATTTGACCAAATCAGTGAAAAAATTCATTAAAAATATATTACTGTATACCAGCATGTTCATAGCGCGTTTTAAGCTTGGAAATGAAGCCTGGTTACAAATTTTTAAAAATTGATGAATTTGAATACTTTAACATTGCAGTTCAGTATAATTTAGCTAATTTTACCTAAATATGACAAAACCAGTAAAAAAATTCATTCAAAATATAGTACTGTACACCAGCATGTTCTTAGCGGGTTTTAAGCTTGGAAATACAGCCAAATTACAAATTCCTAAAAATTGATGAATTTGAATACTTTAACATTGCAGTTCAGTATAATTTAGCTAATTCTACCTAAATATGACAAAACCAGTAAAAAAATTCATTTAAAATATAGTATTGTACACCAGCATATTCAAAGCTTGTTTTAAGCTTGGAAATACAGCCAGGTGACAAATTAATAAAAATTGATGAATTTGAATACTTTAACATTGCAGTTCAGGATAATTTAGATAATTGTACCGAAATATGACAAAATCAGTGAAAAAATTTATTAAAAATATATTACTGTATACCAGCATGTTCATAGCGCGTTTTAAGCTTGGAAATGAAGCCTGGTTACAAATTTTTAAAAATTGATGAATTTGAATACATTATTATTGCAGTTCAGTATAATTTAGCTAATTTTACCTAAATATGACAAAACCAGTAAAAAAATTCATTCAATATATAGTACTGTACACCAGCATGGTCTTAGCGGGTTTTAAGCTTGGAAATACAGCCAATTTACACATTCCTAAAAATTGATGAATTTGAATACTTTAACATTGCAGTTCAGTATAATTTAGCTAATTCTATCGAAATTTGACGAAATCAGTAAAAAAATTCATTAAAAATATATTACTGTATACCAGCATGTTCATAGCGCGTTTTAAGCTTGGAAATGAAGCCTGGTTACAAATTTTTAAAAATTGATGAATTTGAATACTTTAACATTGCAGTTCAGTATAATTTAGCTAATTTTACCGAAATATGACAAAATCAGTGAAAAAATTCATTAAAAATATATTACTGTATACCAGCATGTTCATAGCGCGTTTTAAGCTTGGAAATACAGCCAAATTACAAATTCCTAAAAATTGATGAATTTGAATACTTTAACATTGCAGTTCAGTATAATTTAGCTAATTCTACCGAAATATGACAAAATCAGTGAAAAAATTCATTAAAAATATATTACTGTATACCAGCATGTTCATAGCGCGTTTTAAGCTTGGAAATGAAGCCTGGTTACAAATTTTTAAAAATTGATGAATTTGAATACTTTAACATTGCAGTTCAGTATAATTTAGCTAATTTTACCTAAATATGACAAAACCAGTAAAAAAATTCATTCAAAATATAGTACTGTACACCAGCATGGTCTTAGCGGGTTTTAAGCTTGGAAATACAGCCAAATTACACATTCCTAAAAATTGATGAATTTGAATACTTTAACATTGCAGTTCAGTATAATTTAGCTAATTCTACCTAAATATGACAAAACCAGTAAAAAAATTCATTTAAAATATAGTATTGTACACCAGCATATTCAAAGCTTGTTTTAAGCTTGGAAATACAGCCAGGTGACAAATTAATAAAAATTGATGAATTTGAATACTTTAACATTGCAGTTCAGGATAATTTAGATAATTCTACCGAAATATGACAAAATCAGTGAAAAAATTTATTAAAAATATATTACTGTATACCAGCATGTTCATAGCGCGTTTTAAGCTTGGAAATGAAGCCTGGTTACAAATTTTTAAAAATTGATGAATTTGAATACATTAACATTGCAGTTCAGTATAATTTAGCTAATTTTACCTAAATATGACAAAACCAGTAAAAAAATTCATTCAATATATAGTACTGTACACCAGCATGGTCTTAGCGGGTTTTAAGCTTGGAAATACAGCCAAATTACACATTCCTAAAAATTGATGAATTTGAATACTTTAACATTGCAGTTCAGTATAATTTAGCTAATTCTATCGAAATTTGACGAAATCAGTAAAAAAATTCATTAAAAATATATTACTGTATACCAGCATGTTCATAGCGCGTTTTAAGCTTGGAAATGAAGCCTGGTTACAAATTTTTAAAAATTGATGAATTTGAATACTTTAACATTGCAGTTCAGTATAATTTAGCTAATTCTACCGAAATATGACAAAATCAGTGAAAAAATTCATTAAAAATATATTACTGTATACCAGCATGTTCATAGCGCGTTTTAAGCTTGGAAATACAGCCAGGTTACAAATTATTAAAAATTGATGAATTTAAATACTTTAACATTGCAGTTCAGTATAATTTAGCTAATTCTACCGAAATATGACAAAATCAGTGAAAAAATTTATTAAAAATATATTACTGTTTACCACCATGTTCATAGCGCGTTTTAAGCTTGGAAATACAGCCTGGTTACAAATTTTTAAAAATTGATGAATTTGAATACTTTAACATTGTAGTTCAGTATAATTTAGCTAATTCTACCTAAATATGACAAAACCAGTAAAAAAATTCATTCAAAATATAGTACTGTACAACAGCATGGTCTTAGCGGGTTTTAAGCTTGGAAATACAGCCAAATTACACATTCCTAAAAATTGATGAATTTGAATACTTTAACATTGCAGTTCAGTATAATTTAGCTAATTTTACCTAAATATGACAAAACCAGTAAAAAAATTCATTGAAAATATAGTACTGTACACCAGCATGTTCTTAGCGGGTTTTAAGCTTGGAAATACAGCCAAATTACACACTACTAAAAATTGATGAATTTGAATACTTTAACATTGCAGTTCAGTATAATTTAGCTAATTCTATCGAAATATGACCAAATCAGTGAAAAAATTCATTAAAAATATATTACTGTATACCAGCATGTTCATAGCTTGTTTTAAGCTTGGAAATACAGCCAGGTGACAAATTTTAAAAATTGATGAATTTGAATACTTTAACATTGCAGTTCAGTATAATTTAGCTAATTCTACCGAACTATGACAAAATCAGTGAAAAAATTCATTAAAGATATATTACTGTATACCAGCATGTTCATAGCGCGTTTTAAGCTTGGAAATGAAGCCTGGTTACAAATTTTTAAAAATTGATGAATTTGAATACTTTAAAATTGCAGTTCAGTATAATTTAGCTAATTTTACCTAAATATGACAAAACCAGTAAAAAAATTCATTCAAAATATAGTACTGTACACCAGCATGGTCTTAGCGGGATTTAAGCTTGGAAATACAGCCAATTTACACATTCCTAAAAATTGATGAATTTGAATACTTTAACATTGCAGTTCAGTATAATTTAGCTAATTCTATCGAAATTTGACCAAATCAGTGAAAAAATTCATTAAAAATATATTACTGTATACCAGCATGTTCATAGCGCGTTTTAAGCTTGGAAATGAAGCCTGGTTACAAATTTTTAAAAATTGATGAATTTGAATACTTTAACATTGCAGTTCAGTATAATTTAGCTAATTCTATCGAAATTTGACCAAATCAGTGAAAAAATTCATTAAAAATATATTACTGTATACCAGCATGTTCATAGCGCGTTTTAAGCTTGGAAATGAAGCCTGGTTACAAATTTTTAAAAATTGATGAATTTGAATACTTTAACATTGCAGTTCAGTATAATTTAGCTAATTTTACCTAAATATGACAAAACCAGTAAAAAAATTCATTCAAAATATAGTACTGTACACCAGCATGTTCTTAGCGGGTTTTAAGCTTGGAAATACAGCCAAATTACACACTCCTAAAAATTGATGAATTTGAATACTTTAACATTGCAGTTCAGTATAATTTAGCTAATTCTATCGAAATATGACAAAATCAGTGAAAAAATTCATTAAAAATATATTACTGTATACCAGCATGTTCATAGCGCGTTTTAAGCTTGGAAATGAAGCCTGGTTACAAATTTTTAAAAATTGATGAATTTGAATACTTTAACATTGCAGTTCAGTATAATTTAGCTAATTCTACCGAAATATGACAAAATCAGTGAAAAAATTCATTAAAAATATATTACTGTATACCAGCATGTTCATAGCGCGTTTTAAGCTTGGAAATGAAGCCTGGTTACAAATTTTTAAAAATTGATGAATTTGAATACTTTAACATTGCAGTTCAGTATAATTTAGCTAATTTTACCTAAATATGACAAAACCAGTAAAAAAATTCATTCAAAATATAGTACTGTACACCAGCATGTTCTTAGCGGGTTTTAAGCTTGGAAATACAGCCAAATTACACATTCCTAAAAATTGATGAATTTGAATACTTTAACATTGCAGTTCAGTATAATTTAGCTAATTCTATCGAAATATGACAAAATCAGTGAAAAAATTCATTAAAAATATATTACTGTATACCAGCATGTTCATAGCGCGTTTTAAGCTTGGAAATGAAGCCTGGTTACAAATTTTTAAAAATTGATGAATTTGAATACTTTAACATTGCAGTTCAGTATAATTTAGCTAATTCTACCGAAATATGACAAAATCAGTGAAAAAATTCATTAAAAATATATTACTGTATACCAGCATGTTCATAGCGGGTTTTAAGCTTGGAAATACAGCCAGGTTACAAATTTTTAAAAATTGATGAATTTGAATACTTTAACATTGCAGTTCAGTATAATTTAGCTAATTTTACCTAAATATGACAAAATCAGTGAAAAAATTCATTAAAAATATATTACTGTATACCAGCATGTTCATAGCGCGTTTTAAGCTTGGAAATACAGCCAAATTACACA